>JAJOOE010005575.1:0-109888 GCA_036250405.1 Solanum raphanifolium | reverse complement strand
TTTACCTTTTGTATTTGTATTTGGTCTTTTTTATCAAACTGATATTCTATATCTTTCTTTAATTTTTGTTGTAATGATTTTAAATTTTCTGCTAATTTTGGTATGTATTCTCTTACTTGATTTACTAGTCCTAAGAATGATTGTAATTTCTTTTTTGTGTCTAGTTGTTCATTTGATGTAATTATTTTTTGTATTATATGTGTTTGCATTTTTATCTATTTGTATTCCTAGGAATTCTATTTGGTTTTTCATTATGTCTGCTTTCTTCTTACTTAAGCTTATGCCTGAATATTCTATAATATGTATAAATTTTTCTAATAATCTTATATGTTCATCCTGGGTTCTGGAATATAGTAATATATCATCAATATATACTATACAATTTTCTAGTTGTTTAAAGTAGTTATCCATAAAGTCTTGATATCTACCTGGTGCATATTTATATCCAAATGGTAGTACATTACATTCATAAAATCCTTGTGGTACCGTGAATGCTGTAAGTTTTTTAGATTCTTCTTCTAACTTTAAGTGGTAAAATCCTGATTTGCAGTCAAATTTACTAAAATAATTATATCCTTGTATTTTTCTTATCTTTAATATTTTATTTGGTATTGGGTAATTATAAGTTTTAGTTTTTGCATTTAAATTTCTATAATGAATAACCATTCTACATTTTCCTATTTTTTGTTCACTATGTTTATTTACTATAAATGTTGGGCTTGTATGTTTACTATTAGTTTCTTGTATGTATCTTTTTTCTAATAATTCATTTATATGAATCTTAAATTTTGTTAAATCATTAAAATTATATTTTAATGGTTTCTGTGTTATTATGCTATTATCATCAATTAGCTCAATTTTTATTTTTGATTTATGTTTTTCCCATCCTTGTAAAGGATCTTCACTATATAGTAATTCTAATTTATCTTGGATTATTTTAACTTTATCTATAGAGAATATAATTAATTCTATTTGTGAGTGTTCTTCTTTTATATTTTCTATTTTTTATGTAATTTCTCACTTCCTTTTATCCATTCCGTTGTTTTTCGTTTTTTGTTGTTCACTCTTTTTGCTCCTATTTTTTGTTTACATGGTGTTGGTAACCACCAGTGTGTTCTTGTTATTATGTGTGGGTATATTTTTTCTAAGAAGGGCATTCCTAATAACATATCTTTTGTTGTAAATTCAAAGTTATATATTTCTTCTATAGTTAATATCTTATTCCATATTTGTATTTTTAATTTTTTTGCCTTATATGTGATCATGCTTCCTTCATTATTAAATCATGTTACTCCTAAAGGTGTTTTTAACTTTTCCCATTTAGCTTCTGGTAAGCAATTATATTTACATATATTAGCTTATGCTCCCGTATCTATCATCGGAGTATAATATCTATTATAATATCCTTCTACTATTATTTTTGCAAGTATGTATATTTTCATGTTGTTAATAATAAGTCCTTTTTATTATTACTCTTTTATTTTCATATTTTATTGTTAACTGTTTGTCTTCTAGATTATATGGTTTTACTTTTTCTAACCATTTTATTCCTAAAATAATATTTTTATCTCCTTGATATATTTTAAATTTTATTACTATTGGTATTCCTCCAATAATTATTTCCTTTTCTGTTGTCTCTTCAGTATTTATTAATGATTTTGGTAGTTCAGGGCATAATTGTTCAGTAGTTATTATTTCATCTTCTATTACTAATTCTCTTGTAATATAATTTTCTTCTTGTCCTGTATTTATCAGTATTAAATATTTTCATTGTTCCATTACTCCCGTTATGTAGTAATGGTATGGTTTTATTTCTTCTTCTATTGATTTTTGTGGAGTTTTATCTATTCTTCTTGAGGTACTCATTTTTTATGATATTTGTGGTATTTCATAGTTTATGTTTATTCTTTTTGATGTGTTTAATCTTTCTTTTAATATTTCTAAATCTTCTTCTATATCAATCTCATTATAACTATAGTCATTATTATCTATAACTGTAACTATTCTTTCAAAAGGATTTTCTATTTTTATTTTTTATTTTTTGCTGTTATCTTATGTTTTGTTGTTAAAACATACAAGTTTTTACATCTAGCTGTAAATATTTTATTTTCTGGTGCTAATTCTATTCCTGACATTTTCCAATATAATACTAGTGATTTATCTATATTTCTATCATTTATTACTACTGAGTAGTTAGCGCTTATTATGAATTTAAATTTTTGGTATATGAGGTTACTTTTTACTGCACTTATTATACTTTTTTGTATAGGTTGTATAATTCTATCATCTGCTAAGTATATTTCTATGGGTGCATCTATTCCTTCTCTAAAACATGCTTTTATTAGTATTTCTGTTCCTCCTAAATGTACATATTTAATTAAATTTTTAGCCTTAATATCTTCTATTTCTTTATTTATTATTCGTTTGTTTCTTATTGGTATTTTAGCTTTTCCTTTGGTGTATTTGCAATCTATGATATGTTCTCTTTGACTTACTACATAATATTCTTCTTTTTGTTGTTTAAACCAATTTCTTATTGTTGGTATTTCGAATATTTTTTCTATGCTTAGGTTTAATTCTTTTCCTTTTATTTGTTCAAATATATTATTATCAAATATTATTTTTTGTTCTATAGATTCTTCATCTTGATATTCTTCTTTAGTTATTATTTGTATATCTGTTTCAGTCATTTATATAGTATTCATTATCTGATTCTATTACTAAATTATTTTCTTCTATTTCGTTTGTTTCGTTTTCTGATAATTCATATATACTATCATCACTTTCCAATTCGTAATCTATATACTCCATTTGTATATATTTTTCATCGTCTATTAGTATCTCTGATATTTGTTTTTTCTTTGGACTTGTAGGTAATTTGCAATCTTTAGCTATGTGTCCTAATTTTCCACAGTTATAGCAAGTACATTCCGTTAGTTTCTTCTTTGGTCTATATGGTCTTTTAGTTTTGTAGTTTTTTACGTAGTAGTTTCTTCTTGGTCTTTTATACTTATATTTTGATCTGTATTTTTTGTAGTTTCTCTTTTTATTATACTTTTTATAATACCTATCCGTACATCCAAATTGGGGTGTTATTTTATTTTTGCAACATGCTAGATTTTTTACTAATATTTTTTCCATCTTTATTTCTTCTTTATGTTTTTCACATAGTTCTGTAAACCATCGTTGTAAGAATTTTATTCTAGCTCCTAGGGTATTTGTTAGTCCTGCTTCATTCTAATTTTTTATTACTTTTGAACTAAAAGGTTCTGGTAATTTTGTAAAATATAGTTTCCTTATTTCTTTACTTTCTTTTGTACTATATGCTCCTTTATAATAGTATTCTGTAAATGCACACGTATATTCATCTATATAACACATATTACATATTGCTAATTTTGTCATTAGATTCCTGTTTATAATTTTTTCTTTATTTTGTTCTTTTACTTATGTTGTCATACTACTAAATTCATTTCTTATGGCTATTTCGTATTTATATAATATTTTCATAGTTGTAGTAGCTAATTCACCATCAAAATTTTTATTACTTGTTAAAGTGTTTAAGCTTTCATTTGTTAAATTTTGTAGCCATAATTTTACTGTTCCTATAAGTGTTCTTTCTATATATCCTGATGTTTCTGTCATTCCTATTTTGTTATCTATTAATTGTTTTGATATATATCCCATCCATAATTGGATTGTTTTATTTATATCTGCTACACAGTCTAAATCTAAAAAATTATGTTGTTCAATTATTGGTTTAGGTGTCCATTTTCTATTTAATCTTTTATCCCATATAGTTTTTTCTCTATCATATTGTTCATAGTTTGCATTATAATATCTTGGATTTAAGTTTTTTGGGTTTTTTACTTATGATATACTAGGTTTTTCATCCATGTCTATATCCCCTGTATTTACTTCTAAATTTTTTGTATTATTTATGTTTTCCAAAAGTTCTGTATATGTTTCGCTTGTTTCTTAATGTTTTTCGTCTAGATCTTTGTTATTTATTTCATCAATTCCTATTTCAGGTAGATTATCTTGATTTTATTCTAGTTGTAATTTTTCTTTAAATCTATTTATCTCAACCGTTAATTTTGCTTTTTGTTCTTTTTTTTCTGTTTTATTGCATACATTTCTTTTAATATTGCTAATTCTTTTTCTAATTCTAATATTTTAGTGTTTTTTTATTTCTTTCACTTGTTGTATTTCCTTTTTTGCCTGATGTTTTATTTTTTCAATTTCCTTTTGTCTGTCTATCTCTTCATTTTCTTTTGTTATTCTTACCATAGCAGTTAAACTATCTTCTAATTTTACTGTTTCTTTTTCTAGCATTAAACTTAGGTTATCACTTATTTTCTTATATCTTCTTCCTAGATTAGAAAATACTATCTTTATTTTTAATCCATCGTAATTTTCATATGTTTTTTCATCTATTGCATATTCTTCTTTGTTCATTTATAAATTGTGTTGAAGTTTATACTCTAAATTTTCTATTTGTATCTGTAAATATAAAATAGTTTTTCTCTGTGCTACTATATATTTTTTACAAGTTCCTGCGAATATATATAAGTCTATTTTGCCTATGTCTTAATTCCTATCTTTTTATTATAATTGTTTCAGTAAGATGTTGTTTATACTGTTCTTTGTTCATTGTTTCTTTAAGTATTGGATATATTTATACTCTATTTTAGATATAGTATCTATTCGTTGTTCTAATAGGTGTGGCTCGTGGTGTCTAAGGAAGTAGCTTCCTTGAGCTGCCCAAGAATGGCTTACCTTCACGAGCCACTTCACGGCCATTGGTGAAGACCACGGATCGTGGGAAGGATCGTGAAGAGGCCTTAGAGTTTTGGTGGTGAAGACACCATGACTTAGTAACTGCCCAAGGACCACGGGCAGGACCAAGGCTCCTGGTAGGGACCATGGCCCATGGAGCCTGCCGTGGGGCTTGTCACTATGCTGCCTAGTGAGGGTCGTATTGGTAAATTCCAAATCAAGTTAGGTTTAAGTGAGACTGTTTTGTAAAGTTCTAATACACCTATATAAGTGTTTTTAACCCTTTAAACTCACCATTTTAGTCATTAATTCCCAATACCCAAATTATATTCCCAAAAGTCCACCCTCTCCAAAAATTGTCTCTCTAAAACATCAACGAAGAAGAAGAAGCAAGTTGGATCTAGGGTTCAAGAAAAGAATTTCTTCTCATCAAATTCATTGGGTTTCGTTGATAAGGTATGGAAGCTCTTCATCTATGGAGTCCCTTGAAAACCCCAATTTCAAATATAAAAATCCCCAAAAGTTAGGATTTGATTCCAATGTCATGGGTTCCTTTAAAAAATGATTATAATGTTTGAATTATGTAATATTATGTATTAATTGATGATTTCCCTATGTTTTTATTATGAGTTCCCCAAGAACCCACGAAATCCCCATATTTCTCAAAGTTGATGATATGATCTGGGTCTTTATTGGTGAAAGGTGAATTGTATGAATTGATGTATGAGGTGATAGATTCACAAGATATTATGATTAAATCCATGTCTAATTCTTGAAATCCACAAGTGTTGAGTGAAATTAGGTTTTAACCTTAAGAAGGTAAAGTATGAGATTATGCTTGTTTTATGAAGTGTATGTAAATGCTTTAATGATGCTTTAAGAGTGAAGTTTTATTCGTTATTATTAGGTTGCTGTTGTGGGATGATTGAAAGGTTATTCTCATGAACTCATAATAAAGTTAATGTGAAAGTTTTTCTAACATAATGAAGATTATAAGGTTAAAAGGCTTTTCTCACCTAATTGAATGTAAGAGTAAAAGTGATGATGGAGGTTGATAGTTGCTCACGCATGGTCAAAAGAGATTTTCTAGTGAATTAACATGGATTGATTGTCAAGGACATCTTTACATGAGTCTTGAGTCAAAGTAGAGACTTAATAACTATCTTGTGGGATTTAGTCCTAGCACCGAGTGGATATTGAAATTAAATGGAGGCTCACACATAGATTTTTCTGGGCTTTCGAAATGGGAACTCTCACCTAGTAGAATCCAGGTTTACCAAAGCATGTCTCATGAGATGGATTCCTTCACCAAGTGGAGTCCGAGTTTCTAATAGCAATCTATGTATCCCATAACTACACGCCCCGTAGGATGTTTAGCTAGTGGATCCAACTAAGTTAACAAACCAATTATACCTTTGGCAAGTAGACCATCCATTTACGGTGTGGGTAACACCGGGAGGGATCATGCCAAAGATCACATGGTCTCATGTCGGTTAAAGATATATCCCAACTACAACAAGATTAATAATGAACTAATAAATGCTTGAGAAAGCATCTCAAATTGTTCAAGAATAATGAACTAACACATGCTTGAGAAAGAATCTCATAGAGTTCAAATATAATGAACTAAGACATGCTTGAAGAAGCATCTCAAAGTGTTCAAAATAAAAAATGAACTAAGAAATGCTTGAAGAAGCATCTCAAAGTTTTCAAGCTAATAATGAACTAAGATATGCTTAAAGAAGTATGTCTAAGTGTTCAATGATATGAGGAACTAAGATGTGCTTAAGAAGTACCTCATAGTGCTCAATAGTTTTAAAAGATGACGGACATGAATGATGGCCTAAAGTGGTTTACTGAGAATGGGTGAGATTTATGAGATCTTATTCATGCCTTACACAAGTAGGCTTTTGAGGTTATTCATGAATTGTTCCTCTTGTTTTATGATGAGTTTGGTATATGAGTTCAAAGGTTTTAAAGATAATTCTAGCTTGCATTGTATATGATGGTTATGACTTATGTTTTCCAAATATCTTTATGATGATGTTTAAACTTGGCATATAGCATCATTTATAATGGAATGTCCCTTTTTAGCATGTTTTAAAGGTTTTTATTCATGGCTATCATACTTCGTGCATTTTTGTACTAACACCTACTTTTCTGACATTTTCTCCCAAGTGTAGGGCCGGGTTCTCAAGGTGATCATCATTGTGGCTAAATCTTGGATTTGCTTATTCTCCTAGCTTGTTCGTGAGTCCTCATAGTTCGAAGATGTCTTTTCTGATGATGTAGTTTCCTTTACTGTATTTCCCTTTCCGGATATGTTGTATGGGCTATGCCCTATTTCATTCAAGTATTGTAACAGATGGCTATATTGAGACAAGTCTAGACTTTTGCTTTATTTTATGAAAAACTTTTTAAGACAGGAAATGTGTGTTCCTCTTTATTATTCAATTCTTATGTTGTGATATGCTAAGTGGCTTACATGGAGCCTTTCAGGATTCTATGTGCCATGTTACATCTAGGGGGTACCCTTGCGTCGTGTCAAACTTGGTAATCAGAGCACGAGGTTTAGAATGGTTCTAGGATGATGTCTCATAAGCCACTTCTAGTAGAGAATTGTTCATAATGTGAAGTGCTCCACATTTATGAATGACAGGCTACAAGATGATTAGGAAACTCCACTTCTTCATTACTCTAAGTCGTGTCATAGAGTTTAACTCTATAAGATCTCTTTCCTAATCCTTACCGGGTGGTCTGCAGGACATGACTACTCAAGGAGATTTAACAAGCGGAGTCGAGAGAGACAATGTTGATCAAGGAGCTCCTTCTCAAGCTCCTTATGTTCCGATTTATCTTTTGACTGATGTAATGACTAATGAGAAGATTAGGTTTGTCTTTCAATTGTTAAATCAAGTCGAGATAGAAACTGGGGAATTTTATGGGTCAAAGATGGAGGAAGATCCTCAAGAGTTTATAGATGAGGTCTCTAAGATGTTGGACTTTGTGGGAGTGACTCCGGTAGAGAAGGAGGAATTGGTCGCTTACCAATTGAAGATTATTCCTAAGATTTGGTTCAATCAATGGAAATAAGCAAGTTCGATAGAAGTGGGTCCAATGGAGTGGGAACGGTTGAAGAATGGTTTTTTGATGGGTTTTGACCTTTGGAGATGAGAGAGGCTAGAGTACTTGGGTTTATTAACATTAGGCAAGGTAATATGAGCATGGAGGAATATGTTTGGATGTACACTCAGTTGTCGACATATGCCCCATCTATAGTGGCCGACCCTATGTTTGAAATGAGTAAGTTTACGTTGGGTGTGTCCGACTTAGTAGTGGAAGAATGTCGTACGACTATGCTTGATCATTATATGAACATTTCTCGTCTTATGTTTTTTGCCCAAAGGATTGAGGAAGAGAAGCTCGAAGAGAGGTCTAGGGAGAAAAAGAGGTTTAGTATAGCTTATGATAATTCCACTCAAGCAAGGTTCTCTGGACAAGGTCCTTCTAGGATTTCCCCAAGGGTTAACAAAGAGAGGGTATCCAACCCTAAATCTCAAGGAAAGGGAAGTAGACCCCTATTTCCTACTTGTGCTAGGTGTGGAAAGAGGCACAATGGTGAGTATCTAGCCGACACAAATGGTTGTTTTGGTTGTGGTAAGAGTTGTCACAAAATGAAGGATTCCCTGATACTTAAGGCTAAAGGAAGAGAGGGCAAGCAAGCTCCTCCAAATGGTTCCGGTACTAGTGTTTCCAAGTAAGATATATTGTATGCACTCTAAGCTAGAGGTGAACAAGAGTGTCCTTTGGATGTGTCTACCGGTATGTGTTTTGTGCTTTGTTAGATTCCAGTTTAGCTTTGTCTTTTATTACATGATAAACTTGATATAATAGGCATTGATGTTTTTATCCGGCCTTAGTTGAATCGAGAGAAATTGTGCTTAGAAAGTATGTTTAGGCTTTCTCCCTAGGGGTAGATAATGTGCTTAGATAGCAAGATTGAGAGTTGATGGAAGTTTAGTTAAGAAGTAAGAAGGTTGTTTCCGTAAAAAATTGTAGAGGGGTCATTTAGTTGAGGGTTCTACTTAAGAGGCCGAGGCCGATGAGATGTCCCAATATCCTTATCTCTTTCCTTCTATTCCTACTCTAGCTTGAGACAAAGAGATCCTCTTGGCTAGGTTTATGTTTTGGAGTCATGAGTGTTTAGGTGTTCCATGATCTCCTTAAGTTATGCATGTTCATGAAAGTTTTTGTTTTTGAAAGAAAATGAGTTATATGATTGATTTTCCTCATGTTTTTGTGCATTAAGTATGAGTTGCCTATATGTTTCATGAGTTGAATTGTTAGACATGCTTTAGTTAGGATTTTTGATAGTAAATTGCATATTGACTCCATGAGATTGTGTTGAGCATGCTTTCTAGCTTGGAGAAGGAAGTTCCTCCTTAAAAAGACTAGAAATTTGAAGTTTCATGCATAATGGGTTGTTAGATGTAGTTCCTACTTCATTGAGATGCATTGAGTGTGTTTGAGATGGAGTTTATGTTTCTTCCTCTGTATTGTGCATTATTTTTTTGTTGCATGCGCAATGGGATGCTAGTCAAGAGTCGTGTCCTTTAAGAGATGCCTAGAATCATCCTTCGAGGATGAATATTCCCAAGGGGGAGATATTGTAACACCCCGTAGTTTAGTAGGCAAACTAGGGCTAAGAGTGAGGGCAACAAGAGCCAATGCAAAGGGACAAGACCCAAGGCAAAGGGTCAAGGGCCAAGGCTTCCCCAAATTGCCAAGACACTTCCCCACTTCATGACCACCACCACGACCAGTTGTGATGACCACGGCTTGTGGTGTCTAAGTTAGTAGCTACCTTGAGCTTCCCAACAATGGCTTACCTTCACGAGCCAGTTCACGGCCAGTTGTGAAGACCACGGATCATGGGAAGGCTCGTGAAGATGCCTTAGAGTTTTGGAGGCCAAGCCACCATGGCTTAGCCACTTCGCAAGGACCATGGGCAGGACCATGGCTTGTGGTAGAGACCATGGCTCGTGGAGCCTTCCGTGGTGCCTGGCACTAGGCTTCCTAGTGAGGGTCATTTTGGTAAATTCTAAATCAAGTTAGTTTTAAGTTAGATCATTTTGTATAGTTCTAATACACCTATATAAGTGTTTTTAAACCTTTAAACTCACCATTTATGTCATTATTTCCCAAGACCCAAATTATATTCCCAAAAGTTCATCCTCTCCAAAAATTCTCTCTAGAACTTCAAGGAAGAAGAATAAGGAAGTTGGAGCTACGGTTCAAGAAAACAAGTTCTTCTCATCAAATTCATTGAGTTTCGTTGATAAGGTATGGTATCTCTCTTCATCCATTGATAGCCTTCATCCTAGCTGTCCCTTCAAAATCCCAATTTCAAAGATAGAAATCCCTGAAAGTTAGCGTTTGATTCCAAAGTCATGAGTTACTTCCAAAAACGATTCTAATGTTTGAATTATTTTATAGTATGTATGAACTGATGCTTTCTCTATGTTTTTATGATGAATTCCCAAAGAACCCATGAAATCTCCATATATCTCAAAGTTGATGATATGATGTGGGTCTTTATTGGTGTAAGGTGAATTGTACGAATTGTTGTATGAGGTGATAGATTCCCAAAATATTATTATAATTAAATCCATATCTAATGCTTGAATTCTATATGTGTTGATTGAAATTAGGTTTTAACCTCAAGAAATTAAAGTATGAGATCATGCTTTTTTATGAAGTGTATGTAAATGCTTTAATGATGCTTTGAGAGTGAAATGTTATTCATTATGATTAGGTTGTTGTTGTGGCCTGATTGAAAGGTTATTCTGATGAACTCATAATGAACTTAATGTCAAAGGTTTTCTCATAATGAAGATTATAAGGTCGAAAGTCTTTTCTCACCTAATTAAATTGAGAGTACAAGTGATCATGGATGGTGATAGTTGCTCACGCATGGTCTAAAGAGTTTTTCTAGTGAATTAAGTTGGATTGATTGTCGAGGACAAATTTCCATGAGACTTGTGTATAGATACTTAATAACTATCATGTGGGATTTAGGCCTAGCACATAGTGGATAATGAAATGAGATGGAGGCTCACACATAGATGAGTCTTGGTTTCCAAAATGGGAACTCTCACCAAGTAGAGTCCTCGTTTCCCAAAGCATGTCTCATGAGATGGAACTTCACCAAGTGGAGTCCGGGTTTCTAGTAGCAATATGTGTATCTCATAACTACGTGACATGTAGGATGTTTAGCTAGTGGATCCAACTAAGCTAAAATACCGGTTCTACCTTAGGCAAGTAGACCAACCCTTGACGGTGTAGGAAACATCGGGAGGGATCATTTCATTTAACGTTTCAAGCACACCTCATCCAATCTAAGTGTCAACGATTGTAAATCAGTATAAAACCCAACTAAATGAGTTGGGATAGAATCCTAAAGGGAGCGGTACTTGTTTTAAATTAAATTAGGAAGTGCAAACGTGGTCTAATCAGCCATAGAATTAGAAATTATCGAGAAAAGACATAAATCAAGTACAAGGTTGACACGAATGTCAGATGGGGGTTTTGGTTTTAATTATCAACTACAAATAGTCACAAAAACTTTGAAATAACAATAGGGAGAAGGATTCTCGGGAAGTGATCGATTGTAGGGAAATATAGATATATGGATTATTGAAACTACTAGTAAACATCTAAAAATCAGTGAGTAGGCTAGACAAAAGGGAGATAGATTTCTGTCGAACAACTACCTCGAATCAGATGATTTCTTTCTAATATCAACAAGCATGACAATGAAGAACAACCCACACCTTAATTCATCCACTATTTTGAGCTAGATGGGTAGGATTTAGTTTCGGATTCACTCTCTCGAGCTAAACCCAGGTCAACCCAATACCCACAAATCATTAATCAATTTGAAAACTTCTCTCTCGAGCAAGCCAAAAACACAAAGATTGAACTGCATTTGCAACTACAATTTATAAATTAAACCTCAATTAATGATTAAACTCACTTCAAAGTAGCATTTAAACTAGTATTTAACAATACTCATGAACTAAATCAACCAATAATCACATAATCACACCCCAAGAATTGGAGTTTTAGCCAAACATCCTAAAATGGTAAAAATGATTACCCAATCGATTATCCATCAACTAGGTAAGAGAGATTTAGTCTTTAAAATGATCAATTTGCAGAATATTCAAAACCCACTTCCAAAATCTCCAAATCGAATCTCTCAGGTTCTTCAAAAACTATGAAAAACTCAAGAGAAAACTATTCTAAGAAAATTTCCTATATCCAAATGTATTTAGATGCATTCATCTTTATCCAAATTACTAAAAGTAAATGTTCAAAAGCTAATTTATAGTCGCCAAAAATAAGCTACGAATGGCCACTTGGTGAAGTAAGTCGGTCTCGCCGAACCACTCGGTGAGCCGCCCTTAAACCTCTTCTATCATTGTTTCACCTTGGCATTTAGCATCCTCGAGTTTTGTAGGTTTGGGCGATGTAACTTTGTTTTATGAAACTTCTCGGCGATTCGCTGACTGCTCTTTTTTGTCGCCAACTTGGTTTCTTCCCACTAGGTTGGCACACTGGAACTTTAGGCGGTCCATCTAGCCACTTGGCGATTTGCCAAGTGCTCTTGGTGATCAGCAGGCTTGCCTTTCTTCATTTCTTCAGTTTGTTTTGTTCCTTTTTGCTAGTTAGTGTCCTTGCTTTGTTCCTCAATCCATATACATGAAAAATCAAGAATTTAACATCAGTTTATGGCACAAATTAAGCATTTGATGACACTAAATCTATATAAACAAACCCTTAAACGAGTCCAAATTTTGGACTAATCGACACCCCCAACTTAAACTTTTTCTTGTCCTCAAGTAAAACTCAAGATTAGAATTTTAAAAAGGATGTCTCAAATAGTGCTACATAAGAATCAACATGAATGCACACAACAAGACTCAACTTACTCATGCAATGACCAATTGTACACTCAAAGATTCAAATTGTGACTCACCATTATCAAAGATGTCAAAGTTCACAATACTCGATTTAACAGCAAGTTGAAGCTCAACAAAGGTACTCAAATTCCCTCACACAAAGATGATTCCCTATTCACACCAAGTTCTTCAAAAATTTATAGTTCTGAAATCACATACAACTCTCATACTCACAAAGATGAACGCATGCATGACATCACCTAGAGGTTTACCCTTATTTTCCAATCAACATTCACTTCAGCTCACTCAAGATCACAGAGGTCTTTTCAAGGCTTGTAATGGGGCTGAGTATAAAGGTAAGGTGATTTAGGCTCAGTGGTTGCTACCCTCATGAAGTGTGTCCTGAACATCAGTTTCCTTCTTTTCTTTAACATTTCAAACATGCGCATAATCCACCCCATTATTCAACTTCTTATGAATTACCAGACACCCTATTTCTTTTGCAATTTTCATTACTTATTTCACAACTTTTTCATTCCTTTTCTTTGGTTCTTTTCTCTTTTTTTTACATGGAGGGTTTCCATTTTTCTTTAAAACCATTCTCAAAGGAGAATTTTTCACACTTCTTGATTTACCTTCTCTTTTCACCACACTCACAACTTAGGCTTTTGGGCCTAAGTTGGGTATTCAAACCAACTACACTTCATGAGCGTTATGGGTGAATGGATAAAGAGGGATAAGGCTCAAAGGGGGTTCAAGCAAGGTCACACAACTCATAAGGTTGGCCACAAAAGGGTTATAATTTCAGTTTGTTTCACTCATCAAAATTGTTGCCTAAGATCATTTCATGAGCATGAATCACTTAGTCAACTGGACCAACGGGGCAAATTCTAGGTGGTATCACACACAATGTTCAAGGTAAGCTAATCACACACGGTATTGGCACAAATTCCAAATGAGACTCCACACTTTCTAGCTAGTGTTCTATGTTCATCAAAAGAGACTTATTCGATAACCGGCTAGTCACAATGAGATGCAAAAAGTCCACACATTGTCTATGCAACTTCATTTGGCCTCATCATATCCATGCGTTTATTTAGTTCAAGTAAGAGCACTATTCAAGTCATCGATATTGATCATAAACGATACTCAAATTTGCACAAGAACAACTACAATCACACACAAAAGAGGTGGCACAAATTTTAAAAATAGGTCAAAAACTATTTCCATTCAAAACAAGGAGCCAAAAGCTCAAATATCCAAAAGATAAGATCAAAACACAATCAAAACACAAAACCCAATATATAGAAACAAAATGTAATCACAAGAGGTAGGAGTGGAAATACCTCACCCTACCCACAAAAGAAATGCAGTTGTCCTCAAATTTAACAAAAAGACACCAAAAATGAATAGAAACAATAGAGAGGGAGATAAAAATGAATCATATCTACCTTGTCACTCCATCTGTCGGGGTATCAATACCCGGGGTAACATTAACACCAGCTCCACTAGAGCCTGCCCTAGAGGTATCTGTCAGTGATGTTTGAATTACTGATTGTACTATCGTCTCCTCTAAATCAGGCAAGTCCTCATAAATGGTAGCCTCCTGAGCATCAAGTTGCTCCTCATCTTTCTTAACCTCTGACTCAGCAGCAGCCACATCCTCCAAAGTCTCATCTCTGGTGGTAGCCGGAGGCATATCATAACTGTCCAGGATATCTGCACCCAGAAAATCAGGAACCTCTATTGACTCAAACAGTGAAGTGCAGTTTGTGAACTTAAGATGGTGCACATCCTTCCTCAACTTGGAGACCTCGGCTTTCAAAGATGTAACCTCAGTAGTAACCTGTAACGCCCCAAAAACTAGTAGACTAAACTAGAGCCGAGGGCTAGGGTTCTAGAGAGTGATGTATGAGGAATAGATTCGTAGCTGAGACTTTATGTGCTTAGAATGAAGGCATGTGTTAGACCCCGTAGTTTAGAAGAGTACCTAAAGTTTGGGTAAGGGTTGCAAGGGTAAGTGCCAAGCCAAGGGAGCAAGGCCTAAGCCAAAGGCCAAGGCTTCCCAACCTTTGCCAAGCACTGCCCAAGGTGCACGAGCCACATCACAACCAATGGTCTTGACCATGGTCCGTGGAAGTGCCCGTAAAGATGACTTATCTTGATGGGAGGCAAGGCCTTAAGGCCAAGCTACTGCCCCAATTCCACAAGCCACTTCATGACCAGTGGTCTTGACCACGCTCTATGGAAGTGCTCGTGAAGGTGCCTTAGGACATGGGGGTTTATGAAGTTGGGAATGCCACTCATCAAGGGACCACGGGCACCACCACGAGCCATGGTGCACTTGACGAGCAATCCAAGTGGTCGTGGTGACTGGACGGGGCTGCCTAGTTGAGGTGTTTTAAGTAAATTCCTATTTAATTAGTATTATATGGGGTTTTTTTATATTGGTTTTATACACCTATATATATTATTTTAAGTCATTGACCACCCCAACTAAGTCATTCTAAATAAAAACCCCAAATCACTCCTATCTGGAATATTTCTCTCTCTAAGAAAGACCTCCATCGAAGAAGAAGCTAGGGCTTGAAGCTAAGGTCAAGAACAAAGGCTCCATTGCTAAAGGCTTGTGCTAGGACATTGATTAAGGTATGTTTAGCTTATTCATCTATGGGTTCTTCCACCCATAGAGCCCCCTATAAATCCCCCAATTGTGAATTCAAAAACCCAATTCAAGCTAGGTTTCTTCTTACATTGTGGGTAGAATTTTGGGTATGATTCAAATCTAGTGGATAATACCCAATTATGATTGATTTAGCTTTTTTTACTGATATTATGATGAATTTATGTGATTTCTATGGTAAATCCTAATCTAAATTGATGAATGTGATATTTGTGGGTTTATGCCATTAGACGTGAAATTGAAGGTCAAGGTGATCTTCTTGAATTAATGCTTTGATTAGTAATTGTCTAGGGCTATAATCTATATGCATGAATTGATATATAATAATGAGAATATGATGGTTCTTGAGTAGTAAAGCTTTAGATTGACCTTACATGATGAATTATGACTAGAGTCGCTTGAAAAGGAAGAATATGACTAGAATTGCTCTAAGATGAATCTTATTACTTGAATGTCTTGTAATCTAGCTATGAATGATAATAGAATGAATTAAAGATTTGAGAGTAAGGCTTGTAGTCATGAAAGTTGAATCACTAGGGCTTTGAGAGTAGAGTCAATGTGATGAATAGAAGTCTAAATAGGTGGATTTATGGTGAAAGGACTATACTCACCTAACCTACTTTATGAATGCTTGAATGTATGAAGTGATAGAATCACTTGAACATGGATTGGTTTTCAAGGACATCCTTCTATGAGATATGAATGCTAAGCAAGGCTTAACAAGAAAACCTTGGGGTGTATGCTTGGCTCAGAGTGAAAATTGACAATGAGATGGAGTGTCACAAAAAATAGGGTCCGGGCTGCAAGTAGAATGGAGAACCAAACCTAGTTGATGTGAGGACTATCCAAGTTAAAGAGGAGAAACTCTTAAGTAGTAGAGTATGGGTTTTCCCAAAGTTAGGTCTCACGAGATGGAAGCCTGCACATGGTTGAAGTTAAGGTTTGTAGTAGCAATCTCTATATCTAATGAACTTTTCAAGCATGTCATAGTGTTCTAAAGCATAATTGCACTAAAACTTACTTAATGAAGTACCTCATAGTGTTCAAGAGTATGAATGGACTAAGACATGCCTAAAGTAGTAGCTCATAGGGTCCATGTAGATGATGAACCTAGACATGCTAAAAGTAGTATCTCGTAGGGTTCAATCTAAGAATGAACTAATAAGTGCTTAAGAGAGTAACTCATAGTGTTCTAAAGTTAAAAAGAGGAACTAGGTTCCAAATCATGAAGTATTAGTATGAGGACCTAAAAGTAGTACTTAGCAGGAGTAGTATTATGGGGTGCTATTCGTGCATTGCACAAGTATGACTTAGGGTCATTCAAGAAAGAGTTCTTACGAGTGATGTATTTTAAGATAAGGTTGTGCTATAGTGGCCTTCCATGATATGTTTGACTAAGGATGGTAGTTCCCTTGTCCATATGAAGTAAGCTAAAGAGTGAGAGTAAATGAGGGTAATTATGACTATGTTGACTTCAAAGTGATACTTAGTGTGATTGGTATTATGGGATGCCTTTCTTGCATTGCACAAGTGTGTCTTGAGGTTACTTAGCAGTATGATACCCTTATGGTAAAGAAGCTTAAGAGTTGACCATGTTTATAGACTATTATTAAGATGACTAAAAAGGGGTACTTGGCTTGCGTGGTATTATGGGATGCTATTCTTGCTTTGCACATGTATGCTTTCAGGTTACTTGAGAATGGTACTATTATGGTATAGATGACTAACAGTTAATTATGCTTATATGAATATGACTTATCTCCTATGCTCATTAACTATGTCTTATGTTGAATTATGATTATATGATGCTTAGGTTGGAGATTATGCTATGACTATGTTGTTGTCTCTTATGTTTATGTCTCATGTTGACTAACCATTTTGAGATGCTCTTATGTTGTTGTGTTAGCTTTCATACTTGGTACATTTTGTACTAACTCATATTGCCTACATTGTAATCAAATGTAGGGTTTCGGAGTTTCAGTTTCCTATGGAGGATAGCTTTCTAGAAGTTGCAAGAAGAGTTGAAGATTTTGGTGAGTCCTCTTAGCTTCTAGGACAAAACCATTATTCCGTTATGTCATTTCTTTATGTTTTAGACACTGTATGGGCTGCGTCCCAAGTCTGTTATTCAAGAGTTTAATAGATGGTTTGAGACAAGGATTTAGTAAAGAGTTCCGCTTGCTTATGAAAATGTTTTCGATTGTATGTATATAAGAAGTTTTAAATTTTTCATACTTTTCTATTATCTTATGTTATGATTATGCTAAGGGCTTGTATGAGACCCCTTCGGGGTCAAGTACGCCATGTTACGTGTAAGGGGTACCCTTGCGTCATGACATTACCCCTTGTCCTCTCTCACAAGTCTCTACTCTCGCTGTGAGAGTATCAATGGATGTCTGGAGGGGTGTCAAAGACGCTGAAATCGCTTGCTCAATCATCCAAGGCACCTCAGCCTCTAGCCGGGAAGCTCGCACATCTACAGAATGGGCTAAGTGCCCCATCTTGAGGAGCATGGCCTGAGTGATCAGGGTCCTCGAGGCAATGGTACTTGTAGTAGCTCTAGGAGGCTAGGAGGCAGCAGAAGAACCTTAGGCCTGTGAAGGAGTGGAAGTAAATGTACCTGAAGGCCCTGAGGATGGAGTAGGCAAAGCTGACTCTGCAGATATAGAATCAACATCAACCTCCGGTGATGCATCCATCAGAGTAGCTCTCTTCCTATCCGCCTCCTCCCGTGAGTACTCGGCGTCAATGCACTGGATGTGGGTGTGACCTCAACATCCTTATTCTCGTCAAGAGGAACGTCAGCCTTCCGACACAACTTTGTAATGAGCACTGGAAAAGAAAGGGACATCTGAAGTTGTTTGGCCCACATTGCCATATCCTGCTCAATAATCAACCCTAAATTTAGGGTCTTCTAGGCAATGATACCCTAAAGGCATGCCAGATGATGGACTTACTCAGTTACGGCATGATAGAGCGGCTGATTTACCCGAACCAATATCTAACTGCTATGTTTTAGTCCTTCTTTTCAATGGGTGCACCTGCCTCAATCCACCTCGGGGTGGTGTCAGAAATGGGGGAGCTAACCAACCCTTAAGGTCATCCAGAGTTTTTGTCGTAGTCAAACTCGGGTAGTCATGCTTGAAGTCTAGAGACCGGTCCAGTACTATGTTGATATCATTGTTGCTGCATCTAACTAGTCATCCTCTGACCATCCCCGACTCCACTGGCCTGAAAGCACTAACCTTCTTCTTTCCCTTAGGCACCAGATCACCGTAGGCAACATAGAACTATCCGACCCATGTAGGAATATAGGGGCCATGGGGCCTCGTAAATTTCTCAAACCTGTGGAACCGTAGAGTGTCCCACACATTAGGGTACCTGTCCACCACACCATTTGTGGACAATATCTTCTATTCCAGAATGTTCTTCAATCCCTCGAACTTAAACTAGTTGAGTAACCAGGTAGGAGGACCCTGAATTGGTTCTGCTGGAACCACCGTCTGTGCCGGAGCTGGCATTGTATCAAAAGTAGAAGAGGTAGACTCCAAGATCCTAGACGGATCTTGACGAACCCTTGCACGAATCTCTTGTCACCAGGTCTGTAGTGGTTGGTCATCCTCAGGCTCGTCGAATGCAGCTTGAGATTCAAAAAATTCCACATCACTGCCGGAGTTGTGCTTCGATTTCTCATGTATGTGCGCTTTGCCCTTTCCTTTGCCTCCTTTCAGAGGTGCTTTGTTGCCCTTTTTGTTGGAAGCAAATGCTCCCTCATTTATTACAATGTCCCATGTTCGTTTGCAGGGTGGCATGCCACTTTCATCCCAATTGATCCTAGCCATATCTGCAAATTACATCCAAAAGAGTTAGAATTAGTTCAATAAAATTTGCAGAATTCAAGTTGTAGAAAGACTCGCCGAACTAGTCGTCGAGTCCTTTTGGCGAGCCAGATCGGGCTCGCCGAAAGGATCAGCCTGATAAATTTGCAGAAAAATGGTAGGTCGGCGATGTTTGGGGCCTTTCGATGAATCACCGACATCACTCGACGAGCTCAAAGTAGCCCGCCAAATATTACAGTGTGTTTTAGGGGTTAAGGACACAGAAAAGGTGATCAAAGGAATCTTTCGGCGAGTCGCCGGGTGAACTCAGCGAGCTCAGGCTTCCCGTAGAGAGTTACAGACTCAAATTAGCCAAGTCAAGCAATTTAGGGCGATCAAAACGGGACGTCGGTGAACCTCAGAACCGTTCAGCGAGCTCAACCCAGCTCGCCAAACTGCCCAACGTGCAAAATTTCCACCCCGATTCCCAAAATCAAGCCGCAGCCCCCGAAATCAAAATCAAACTCGCACACTATGCAATTCATGCAAGACCCATAAGACCCATGCCTCCGGGGTACTTAGACATCCCCTAGTTTGGTCAAAATTGTCCATTTGACGATTTTTTCCCTTAAGAATGATGTCAACCGCTCCATCAGTGGGTAAATTACGACATTTGGCTCAATTAGGGGTTACTAAGACTTCACCCAACTAGAACCAACATAAAATAACTGTAACCCAACAATTTAAAATCAATTTTAACACATTAAACACGGGGATTCATCATTTTAAGCAATTATCGTATAGGCAGAAGTTTGAAACACGAAATATGCAAACCAACACATCAAAAATGATTTAAACAAAGACCCAACATAAAACACTACACAATTACCAAGAGCATTCGAGTTCAACAACTAATCGAGAGTTTAGGGTTCGGAAAACCAACTTGAATGCCGAATTGAGAGTTTGATGAGCTAGGCAGCAAAGTAATCTAAATCCAAGCACGAGATCACACACACAAACGAAGGACACTAGAAAAATACGGGAAAGTAATGAAGATCTAGAGTGCAGGTGAGAGTGTACGGGGTTAAAAATGAGAGAATGCAAAATATTTTCAAATTTTAAACTGTTTGGCCTTTTAAAACATTTCAGTTCGCGGCCCTTTCAATGGTATAAGTCGTCCACGCCAAACCACTTGACGATGCGCCGAGTGGTGACTTACCTCGCCGAGTTTTACAGGACCTCCAGTCAATTTGGGGATTTAAAAGGCGAACACAATTGGGCTCACCGACCTGTCCGGCGAGTCAACGATTTAACCATTGGCCCGCCGAATTTTACGGACTTCCACTTTGGATTTTTGTCGATTCACGGCAGTCCAAATTGGGCTCACTGACCTCTTCGGCGAGTTACCTCTTGGACTCTTGGCTCGCCAAACTAAACATTCTCAAACACATTCCACTTTTCAACCTGCACAATCAACACCCATTATTCATAATCAAACTTAAAGCATTAAAAACTTGGGTTGCCTCCCAAGAAGCACCTTAGTTAACGTTGTGGCACGACACAAAGACCCAGTCAAGTTTCATTCTTGGGGTTTTCCATAGTGTCACTAGGCAACCCCCCTTGTTTTCTTGGGTTCTAATGCGACAAAATCTGACCCATTTGGGTGTTCAGCTGCTTAATTGAGACTGAGTGAGAAGTCAGCGTTTGGTTGCGAGTCGAAACATCCTCTTTCATTTATTTCAAAACTTTATCGGACCCTTCAACCTGATTGAGAATACGTGAAAGCATACCTTCTGTACGGCCACCCTAAAAAAATTTGGGCTTTTGACGCTCATGTAGAGGAACATACCCACCCTTCTCCCCTTCTCTTTCCTTCTAAGAGGTGTTACGGTCACGCCAATCTCTATCACGGTCTCTCCAGCCCTCATCTCTATTCCAACCTTGATTTCCACCCGGTCTTGGGTAGTTACCACGATAACCTCCTTCTTGGTTGTCTATGAAGTTCACTTCCTCATTGTACAACGCTTCAAATTGGGCTTCATCGGGGTTCACTCCACTAACACCTACAACATTTACACTCTTAGTACCAACACCCATGATATTTTTAGCCAAGATATCTAGCTGGGTTATCATCTTTGCCATGTTTTGGTCTCTGTCTTGATCCTTTTCGACTAGCTCCTTTGTCATTCAAAAGTTTAGAGAAGAGACTTGGTTCTCACGAGTGTACCATGCCCTGTTGATCTTGGTCATGCATTCGAGGAGTTAGGAAGCTACTTTATTGGGTTGTTGCATTATACCACCGGGAACAAGTGGATCAACAACTCTTTTGTTCACCGAATAAAGACTCCTAGAAAAGTATTGCAGCAACAATTTGTTGGTCAATCCATGAGTTGGGCATTGCAACACCAACTTCTTAAACATCAGCGACGTCTCATGGATTGTGTAACCCTCCAAACGCTTGAAGCTTTGGATGCTATTTCTAAGTGTCATCATCTTTGATGGAGGAAAAAATCATACTTGGAACACTGTAATCATCTCCATCCAAGAACTGATAGAATCTCTTGGCAACTCCGCCAACCAATTGCTTGGCTTGTCCATTAGAGAAAATGGGAACAACATCAACCGGACTAATTCTTGCTATATGTTCTTAAATGAGAACGGTCCATAGATATCAACAAATTTTCTGATATGCTCATGGGGATCCTCATGAGCTAGCCCTCCAAACAAACCAATCAGTTGTAAGAGCTGAAGCATGGTGCTTGTGATGTGAAACACAGCGTTTTCTTCAGCTGTAGGCAAATGAATTTCCCCAACACCACTCATTTGGACTAGGTCTTTCTTGTTTTGGTCATTGACATCATTGAGGTTTCCGACATCATCATGGTGGCCCACTTGGCTACCATTACACCCGTTAATGCTCATCTCCTCCTATATTTTAACACAAGTAGCAAAAGAAACTAAAAACAAAAATAAGTAGATTCAACTATAACTAGAAAGAACACAATTCAACTTCACCAAAAGAATTTCAAACAACACCACTCCCGATAGCGGTGCCATTTTGATTGAGCGTTTCAATCACACCTCATCAATTTCTAGGTGTCAAAAATCGTAGATTAGTATAAAACCTAACTAAATGAGTTGGGGTCAAATCCCACAGGGAGTGGTACGTGTTTTAAATTCAATTAGGAGGTGCAAATGTGGTCTAATCAGCCAGATGAATATAAATTATCGTGAAAAGACATAAATCAAGTAAAGGTGTGACACGATTGTCAGATGGGGGTTTTGGTTTAAATTACCAACTACAAACAGTCACAAAAACTTTGAAATAACAATAGGGAGAAGGATTCTTGGGATGTGATCGATTATAGGTAAATATAGATATATGGACGATTTAAACTACTAGTAAACAACTAAAAATCAGTGAGTAGGCTAGACTATAAGGGAGATAGCTTTCTCTCGAATAACTACCCCGAATTAGGTGATTTTTTTCTAACATCAACAAACATGACAATGAAGAACAACCCACACCTTAATTCATCCACTTGTGTGAGCTATATGGGTAGGATTGGGCTTAGGATTCACTCTCTAGAGCTAAACCTAGATCAACCCAATACCCACAAATCATTAATCAATAATCTTAGTTTTAATACTTCTCTCTCGAGCAAGGCAAGAAGACAAACATAGAACTGAATTTGCAACTACAATTCATAAATTAAACCTCAATTAATGATTAAAGTCACTTCAAAGTAGAATTTAAACTAGTAATTAACAAAATTCATAAACTAAATCAACCCATAATCACATGATCACTCCCCAATAATTGGGGTTTTAGTCAAACATTATAAAAAAGTAAACACAATTACCGAATCTATTATACATCAATTGGGTAAGAGAGATTTAGTCTTTACAATGCTCAATTTACAAAATATTCGAAATACACTTCCAAAATCTCCAAATTGAATTTCTAAGGTTCTTCAAAAACTAAATTATAGTCGCCAAAAATAAGATACGAATGGCCATTTGGCAAAGTATGTCGGGCTCACCGAACCACTCAGCGAGCCACCCTTTGACCCTTTCCATCGCCTTTTCGGCTTGGCATTCAGTATCCTCGAATTTTGTAATTTTGGGCGATGTAGCTTTGATTCACGGAACTGCTCGGCGATTCGCCGACTACTCCGTTTTGTCACCGACTTGGTTTCTTCCCTCAGGGATGGCACACTGGAACTTTAGGTTGTCCATCTAGACACTCGGCGATTCGCCAAGTGCTCTTGGCGATAACCAGGCTTGCCTTTATTAATCTCTTCAGTTTGTTTTGTTCATTTTTGTCAGTTAGTGTCCTTGCTTTTTTCCTCAATCCATATACCTGGAAATCAAGGATTTAACATCAGTTTATGGCACAAATTAAGCATTTGAGTACACTATATCTATATATAGAAAGCCCTAAATGAGTCTAAATCTCAGACTCATCATCATGTGAAAGCTCACATGGTCTCATGTCGGTTAAGGGCATATCCTAACTACAACAAGATTAATAATGAACTAACACATGCTTGAGAAAGCATCTCAAAGTGTTAAAACATAATGAACTTAGACATGATTTAGAAAGCATCTCATAGAGTTCAAATATAATGAACTAAGATATGCTAAAAGAAGCATTTCAAAGTGTTCAAAATAACAAATGAACTAAGACATACTTGAGGAAGCATCTCAAAGTATTCAAGCTAATAATAAACTAATATATGCTTAATGAAGTATCTCTAAGGGTTTAATGAAATGAGGAACAAAGATGTGCTTAAGAAGTACCTCATAGTCTTCAAGAGTTTTAAAAGATGACGGACATGAATGATGGCCTAAAGTGGTTTACTTAGCATGGGTGAGATTTATGGGGTCTTATTTATGTCTTCTACTAGAATGCTTTTAAGGTTATTCATGAAGTGTTGCTCCTGTGTTATGATGAGTTTCGTAAATGAGTTCAAAGGTTTTAAAGACGATGCTAACTTGCATTGTATATGGTGATTATGACTTATGATTTTCAACTACCTTTATGATGATGTTTAAACTTTGCATATATCATGATTTATAATGAAATTTCCTTTTTAGAATGTTTTAAAGGTTTTTATGCATGGCTATCATACTTGGTGCATTTTTGTACTAACGTCTACTTTTCCTACATTTTCCCCCAAGTGTAGGGTCCGGCTCTCATGGTGATAATCGTTATGGCTAAAGCTTGGATTTGCTTATTCTCCTAGCTTGTTGGTGAGTCCTCATGGTTCAAGGATGACTTTTCTCATGATGTATTGTCCTTTATTGTATTCCCTTTTCGGACATGTTGTATGGGCTAGGCCCTATTTCATTCAAGTATTGTAATAGATGGCTATATTTAGACAAGTCTAGACTTCTACTCTCTTTTATTAAAAACTATCTAAAACTTGAAATGTGTTTTACTCTTTATTGTTCTATTCTTATGTTATGATATGCTAAGTGGCTTACATGGAGCCTTTCGTGGTTCTATGTGCCATGTTACATGTAGGGAGTACCCCTGGGTCGTGACACAAGACCAAGATCCTATTTTTCTTGAATTGAAAGCAAATGTTCATAAGCAAAAAGTAAGGGCTTTTGAACAAGGGGAAAATGGTGCATTGAGGTATCAAGGTAGATTGTGTGTACCAAGGGTGGATGAACTCCAAGAGAGGATCATGGAGGAAGCTCATAGCTCCAGATATTCCATTCATCCGGGATCCATAAAGATGTATTGTGACTTGACAGAAGTCTATTGGTAAAATAGTATGAAAAAATGTATCGAATAGTTCGTTGTTAAGTGCCCGAATTACCAACAAGTCAAGGTAGAGCACTAGAGGCCCAGTGAAATCGCTCAGGATATAGAACTTCCAGAATGGAAGTGGGAGATGATCAATATGGATTTCATTATAGGTTTACCACGGTCTCGCAAGCAGCATGATTCGATTTGGGTGATTGTAGATCGAATGACTAAATCAGCCCATTTCTTACCGGTAAAGACTACCTATTCAGCAGAAGATTATTCTAAGTTATATATTCAGGATGTAGTCAGACTTCATGGAGTCCAAATGTCGATTATTTCAGATAGATGAGCACAATTTAATGCACAATTGTGGAAGTCTTTCCAGAAATGTTTGGGTTCGAAGGTGAACTTGAATACTAATTTTCAACCTAAGACTGATTGTCAAGTAGAGCGCACAATTCAGACTTTAGAAGATATGTTTAGGGCTTGTGTGATTGATTCAAAGGTAATTGGGATGATCACTTACCTCTTATTGAGTTTTCTTATAATAGTAGTTATCACTCCAGAATCCAGATGGCTCCGTATGAGGCTCTTTATGGGAAAGATGCAGATCTCCTATTGAATGGTTTGAGGTTGGTGAAGCTGGGTTGATAGAACTATACTTAGTCCATCAAGCTATGGAGAAAGTGAAAGTTATTCAAGAAAGGTTGAAAACAACACATAGTCGTGAGAAATCATGTATGAATGTTAGGATAAGAAAGATATAGGTCAAAGTAGATGATTGGGTATACATGAAGGTTTCATCGATAAAGGGTTTTATGAGATTTGGTAAGAAGGGAAAGCTTAGTCCCCGATACATTGGTCCTTACAGAATATCTAAGAGGATTGGCAATGTGGCTTATGAGTTAGAGCTACCGCAAGAGTTAGCAACGGTTCATTCGGTATTTCACATATCCATGTTGTTGAAGTGTATGGGCGATCCTTCACTTATCATACATACTAAAGATATTGGTATTAAAGATAACTTAACGTATGAGGAGATTCCTGTTCAGATTCTAGATCGCCAGGTTCGCAAGTTGAGAACCAATGATGTAGCATTAGTCAAAGTTCTGTGGAGGAATCATTTTGTTAAGGAAGCTACTTGGAAGGCTGAGGAATATATGAAGACGAGATACCCACATCTCTTTGAGTCCGGAGAAATTCCAAATTAAGGTATTAATCCTTTTCTTGGCATTTATTTTAAGTTGGCATGTTGTATTATAGTGCTTGTTGGGTGTTTGAGCTGAATTTTAGACATTACACCAATAGTCTACTTAGAGTGATCTCATTCGAGGATGAATGTTCCCAAGGGGGACATATGTTAACATCCCGCCTCAGAAAGAACTAGAATTATAAAGAAACTACTTTTCAAAGAGTAAATTTGGAAATTTTGACAAGTTATGCTAAGTATAGGTTGTGGGTCAACTTCAAACGACCATAACTTTCAGCAAAGGATGATTTAGGTGGACTACATGATATCAAATGAAAGGTCTTTGAATTACCTTTCCAATGCCACTGAGTTTGCTAATTTTTGAGCTCGTATGAGGGAGATATTTCCATTTGAAGTTGGGTTGTCCAGTTAATGAAAGTTACCCGGATTTGGGAGCGGTATTTTGGTCTTTTCCTTACCCTATTAGATTTATTTCGTTTTTAGTAATTAAGTAGGAATCTAAACTGTATTGGTTTAGTTTACGCATTTACAATTCACGCTAGGGTTTTTTGAAAAGTGTTCAAGAAGACAAAAGAGGAGAAAAGAGGAGAAAGGTCAAGATTCATAAAATTCTTGAGGAATTCGTTGCGGATTTCGCCAAGGGTTTGATCCCTAAGAGGTATGTGAGTTCACATAGCGTTGGCTTAGTTGAACCATGTGCCAATCATGATTTAATTCAGTGAAATTATGTTTTTTAAAATAAAGGATTTGAGTTCTTGATGAGTTTTGTTGAAATTTCCTTCATTATCTTGATTGTTGAGATTTTCATGTGTTCTTGAGATAATAGCATGAGTTTTAAGGTTGATTTTAATTAGATTCTTGTATACTATTGTTGGATATTTGAATGTAAGTGATTGAGGAAGAAACCATTCAATTCTAGATGAATTAGGGAAAAAAAACGAGTAAGAAAATTCATCCAAAATTCTGGGAAAAAGGTTGTGGCACCGCGCCATTCAGTGTGCCTCACATCATTTTCTATAGGATGGGCCCTGGGGCACTGCGCCAAGTCTGTCCCAACCTAGGTTCTCTAGTTAAGTCTCTGGCTCTCGGTGCCACTTAATAAGCTAGGGTCGCCACGTCCTCTACCCTCTCCCACCCCTTTCCATTTGATTTCTCTTGAATCGTACCTATGTTTTCTAGTTGATTTCTACACTCTAAGGTATGACTAAACATTAGGAGATCATCCATAAACATGAATCATAACCCTGAATTCATAAATTCAAATGCAAGGAAATTTAAGGGCCAAATCTAGAAAGTTCTTAGAGTCTATTTCAAAAGACTTTTACAAATGTTTTAAACGAGTTTTAAGACTCGAGCATTGAGTTGAGTAAGAGTAAGAGTGAAGTTCATTTTCTTCAAAATATTATATGGCAACTAAGTATTCCAAAAGAGTAAATGCTTTCACATTTACACAAGAGAGGAAACACTGATTTCCAAGAGAGCTTTTGAGCTAGTTTTTGAGTAATAATCTCAAACCACAGAAAGAGCTATGTCTTTAAACATATGAGCTAGTTACATTTTGGCAGTAGTATGGAGCACCGATGTGGGGACGAGTTTGAGTTGAGATAATTCAAAGTCTCCATAAACCGTGTAGCCAACATGGGTAGAAAAGGGTCATACTTTTTGAATGATTCCTTAATTCTTTTAGCATAGACTAGTGGATCCATTTAGTAGTTAAGTTCTATACCCCCGACAAGGTAAAGGACAGCCTTGGCATCGTGAGGCAAGACGATGTATCATCACGTAGCTCATAGTGATGATTGTTGGTTACAGAAACTCCTACCGAGATATTTTTGTATTCTTATATACACAAAGTTACTTGTATTTTCATATACAAACCAAGTTGTTGTTGTATTTTTCAATACACTTAGTTGTTATCTACATATTTTAAAGCGTTCTTTATATTGCATTTATATTACACATTTATATTGAAATGAGTTGAGTTGAGTTGAGACCAGGTAAGTTTCTTCAGTTCCCTTTCAATATACTTACGGCATTTGGTTCATGATGCAGATACAGGTAACCAAGATCAGTCCAGCGTTTCTTTTATCCAGTTGAGCATTTCAGATTCATTTGGTGAGCCTTCTTTTTTTTCTAGAGGATCCCTTTATTATTGCTTTGTCATTTAAGTTTTTAGGATGATCAGGGGTCTTGTCCCGACATCCCTCATAGTATTAGAGGCTTCATAGACATATATTTAGTAGCTTATTAGTCTTGTTCACTTCAGTTGTTTTGATTATAAGACTTGAGTTGCCTTATTGGCCAGTTGAATGTTTTTTTTATAACATTCTAGTTTATTTCATGGACTTATCTTTGTTGAGTAAGTCTTCCGCTGAGAGTTAATCCAGGTCAAGGGTTCACTTGGGGCCAAAAATGGTTCTCGAGTGACAGTCCTGCCCATGGTGTGACTAAATCAATGGAATGTCGACTCTGGTGCTACTCATTATGTCACAACAATGCCGAGCGATCTTATAGCATACAATGGTTCAGAAGGCATTGCTATGGGCGATTGTAAACAAATTTAAATTACTCATCATGAATCTACTGAATAAGTTTAATCAAATAATGACTTTAGACTAATCGATACTTTGTGTGCACCTGCTATCAAACAAAATATTCATTTTGTATCAAACTTTTGTCACAATATTCTGACCTCCATTGAATTTTTCCCATTTTATTTCTCTGTGAAGGACTTGAAAATGCGGGCTCTGCAGGTATCCGGTCGGAACAGGAACATACTCTATGAATGACCCAATTTCTCAGCTACTAAACCAACTGTTCAAGTTTCCACTACAGAAGTTCCTCGCCAAGTCTGGCACCGTCACCTTGGTCATCACCATTCAAAAACATTGACCTTTGTTTTTTCATCACCTACCATCTTTACTTTTTGTAATTATTGTTGTTCAAATAAAGTTCAGCGTTCTCCATTCAACTGTTTATCTCTTGTCAGTACTACTTCACTGGAAATACTCTTTAGTGACTTGTGGGGTCCTTCACCGGTCCTTTCCATTGATAAAAAAATGATATTATAGTGTGTTTATTTATCGCTACACCAAATATATTTTGGTGTACACTCTTAAAAACAAACATGAGGTTCAAGACATTTTTTCCAAGTTTCATCCCTTAATGGAAAAACAATTTAAAAGGAAGATTGTCTCTTTGTACACTGATGGAGGAGGTGTATATAAAAGTCTTGATCCGTATTTCAATTCAAGTGGAATTGAACACCTTTTATCACTTCCTCATACCCCACAATGAGTGGCCATAGCAGAGCGTCACCATCGGCACATATTCGAAACTGCCAAAAGACTTTTACATGATGCCTCCTTATCTTCAAATTTTTAGTTGCTTTCTTGTCAACATGCAACTTATATTATTAATCGATTACCCACACAATTATGAAACAATACATTGCCATATGAAAGTTATTTGGTGTTGCACACCGATATGATTCACTCAGAACTTTTGGTTGTCTCAGTTACCCATGTCTTAAACTGTACACCACCCATAAGCTTGAGACTCGGTCCAGTCCATGTGTCTATCTTGGATTCTCTCAAGTTCATTATGCGCACCAATGTTTTGATCCCATTAACTCAAAATTTTATGTCTCACGCGATGTCAAATATTTGGAAAATATTTTCCCCTTTCAAACTATATTTTCACATTTAAAAAATCAGTCTTTTACACTCACCTAGGAAGTTGTTGACACTCCAAACTCTCCAATTCAATCTCTTTTAATTGATATTTCTCCACTTTTTCCTCTGCCAGTTCGAGAGAGTCGTGCTATCAGTGGCCAAGATTATGAGTCCATCTCCTCTGGCTAGAATCACGCGTGTCCCAGTTTAGGTAATTCCCTTTCTCAGCTTTGTCCTTCCTTTTCTTCTAAGAAACAAACCCAAGCTTCTATCCCTTCCAATCAAGTGCCCAATCTTATTACTTACCATCACCGAAAAAAATGAGAATTCTTCCACCTGCGTCTACAACCTCTCCTGTACAACTAGAGAGTTCGTCCCCACCTGCTCCTCCAGTCTATTTGATACCAACTCCTATGCTCCCACCTCATCCTACTATTTATTTGCCATCACCTGCCACCTCCTCCTCCTCCACCCTTCCAACGACCCAATCATATCATAACATTTTCTTCCCCAAAATACCATTCAATTATCATGTCCAGCTTCCTGACAATGCTGCCCCTCATACCTACAAGCAAGCTCTAAAGCACACAGAGTGGAAGTCAGCCATGAAAGCTGAATTTGATGCGTTAATTCGAAATCAAACATGGGAATTGGTTCCTCAAGATTCTAATAAAAATGTTGTTCATTGTAAGTGGATTATAGGATCAAATAGAAAGTTGACGGTTTGGTTAACAGGTACAAAGCTTGGTTGGTTGCCAAAGGGTTCACTTAGCATTCAAGTCTTGACTATTACTCTACGTTTAGTCCAGTTGACATACCCACGACCATTCTCAAAGTATTTTGCCAAATGATGATACTCCATCTCATGATGCTACCGAATACAAGAAAGTCATTGGAAAATTACAATACTTGTCTTTTAGCAAGCCTGATGTTTCTTACTCAGTGAACAAATTGTATCAATTTATGCATGCCCCGTTTGAAGTTCACTGGAAGACTGTTAAACATATCCTGTGATATCTTAAGAACATTGCTAACTGTTGGTTTCGAATTTGTCCAAGCACCAATCTTGTTCTCTCGATGTTTTTTTATGTTGATTGGGCTGGCAATCTCAGTAATCGAAGTTCCACAACGGGTTATGTTATTTTTCTTGGCCTTACTCTAATTAGTTGGTCATAAATAAAACAATGTACCATTGCTCGCTCATCTACTGAAGTAGAGTACCAGGCTGCTGCTAGTGTAGTTGTTGAGACCACTTGGGTGAAAACAATTCTCAAGGAACTCCATGTTCATATCCCCACACCACCTACCATTTTTTGTGATAACCTTCATGTCACCTAATTATGTGAGAACAACAATCTTCATAGCCGCATGAAGCATATAGTTATGGACTTCCACTATGTTCGCCAACAGGTTACCAATAAACACCTAATTTTCGAGCACATTCCTAGTTCAGACCAGTTGGCTGACACTCTCACAAAACCACTTCCAAAGAGCCCCTTTCATCTCCATTTGTGCAAGATAGGCATTGTTCCACACCATCTATCTTGAGGGGGGGCTGTATTAGAGCGTTGTTACTGCCTACATTTTTACTACTTTTACTGTATAGGTTGTTAGTTTTGTATCCACTACTTTAGGAGGTAGTTATCTCGTATTTCTAGTTTATAGGTTTAGTTTCCACTGTAGGAGGGACTCTCTAATAGATCCTCTATTATTTAATTGGTGTATATTATCAGTTTGGTATTCATCAATGAAACTATCCTTTTGCTATATCTTGCTGAAGTAATTATATCTATTTCACAAATGATAATATGTGATAAGAAATACTGAACAAAAAAGTTTAAATTATATTTTATCCAAAGCAAACGCTTTCAATCAAATTGATCAAAATTTTGGAATTCGAAAAAAGGGACTCTAATTGGTCTGAAATTTTGAAAATTCATAATAACGACCTATTAAGAAATACTTTTTGGTTCGTTATACCAGTTTTTGGTCATATTTTGATATAGGGGTCCTTCCATTGATTGTCACAATTGAATTAAAGTGAAGTATAAGTTTCATGTGTTGTCTTAGATCTTTCTCCATATTGGATGAAGTTAATACAAGTCACTATGCATTTAATCGCAAGTTTTGGTAATCTATATTAACTCTCCTAAATTGAGTAATATATTATTGGATCAATGTAACTAGAGTGATTTTCACTTGACTTAAATTAACAGTCGGCTCTCCATCTGTGTTAGGTCTGTATAAGTTTATGAAGTAAATAATCGGTCATTATACATGTGTATTGCATGAATAGTTCTCCAATCCCATGGATTGGCTATTTGAGATCCATGGATATATATGTATAAAATGAGTCTTGAATTTTATTATTTGTGATTATTTGAGTGAAGTATTGGTTTCATGTGCTGGCGTAGACCTTCCTCCATATTTAATAATATTAGTACAAGTCATTATGTATTTAATCACTAGTTTTGATAATCTGTTTTAAATCTCCTAAACTGTGTAGTATAAGAATGGATTAATGTAACTAGGGTGTTTTTCACTTCACCTAAACTAATAGTGGACTCTCCATCTAAGTTTGGTTTGTATAAGTTTATGGATTGAATAATAGGTCATCATACGTATGTATTACATGAATAGTTGTCCAATCTCATCAATTAGCAATTCGAGATGCATGTATATATATATATATATATGCGTAACATGAGCTCTAAATTTTTATTATTTATGATTATTTGACATATTATGATCTATTTAATGTATTATATCTATAATTCTCAATAGACTTTAGGAATTCATTTTGTACGACTAAAGATTTTCTTTTGGTAGAGATAAGTTTTATTTCAAAGAATGCGTTGTACTTGTACCTTATGTTAGAAGAAATTATTTTCAGTTTCTAATGAGATAATATATGGATACTCAATATATTTTTCCTGTAACTCACCTACTATTGAGTTTGATGAATATTTTTTCAGTTGTGATATAATGATAGGTGAATTCTTTTTCATAGTATTATCTGTCATGAATTGAATTATATTAATTTGTCTCATAAGAAAGAATATATTTTAAATTGAATAAAACTTAACTATACACTAACGTCTAAGTCATTTATTCTAGATATAACTTTGAGGTTGGTTAAGGGATGCACATAACGTTTCATTTAAAGTGAAGTCACTACCAACATGTGAGTCCTGTTTAGAAGGAAATATGACTAAGAGATATTTCCTTTAAAAAGGAAATAGAGGTAGTGATATGTTAGAATTAATCTATTCTGATTTGTGTGGCAAATGATCATTAAGGCAAGAAGTGAATTTAAGTATTTTGAAACTTTTATAGAAGGTTACTCGTGATTTGAATATTTTTTTTTGATATTTTGTAAATCTGAATGTCTTGATAAATTCAAAATCTTTAAAGACACTGCAATATGATTGTATGTATACCTATCTGCAGAGCTGATGAGTCACTTATCTGATAGAACTATTGAACTTCAATTGTGTACATGAGGCACTCTGTAATAGATTGGTGTAAAAGTGAAAGAAGATAGACTCTTATGAAAATAATAAGATTAATGATTGACTTATTCATAGTTGTTTTGTTTCCTTTGAGATATGTTCTAAGAACTACATATCACATTTTCAATTCAATTTCTTTCAAATCAAGAATGAAATGTGTGTGTTAATTGGATATCTAAAAACAATGAAAGAATGTGTATTTTATTGTCCTAAAGAAAATAAGACAATTGTTGAGATAACTGTCAAATGTCTAGAAAAGGGTCATTAAGTAATCTATGTTCCTAGAAGTAAACTAGTTTTACACGAGCTGAATAAATAAATAACAAATGAGTTAGTTGTAAATTCAGAAGCTCAAGAACATATAATTGATATGTCAGAATTTAAATTCCATTGCATTTAAGTAGTAGGAGAAACATTACTAGACATAAGAAAACTACTACCTCAAGTAGTGAGAGTGACGTTGGGAAGACTAAAGAACATTGCATGAAAAAGTTGTTGATATTTCAATACTGAAAGGTTTTGAAGAAAATATTAAGACTCAAGAACATGAAAGTGTGACTATTGTTGTAGCACATAGTTGTAGTGGGAAAACCATAACGAAGATTGATTTGTTTTGTATGTTTAAGAGGAATTTCATGATATAACTCCTGAAAGGAAGTAAACTTTTGAAGAGTTTCGTAATAGGACCTCTAAAGATCTAATACAAAATTGATAAGTTACGACGAAGCACCACTAAACGAAGTTGCACAAGAAAACAACTTGGTAAGATCCTTTTGATAATAAATATAAAAGGAATATTTGAGAAAGTTGTAAATGCTTTGTCAGCGGTCAAGGTGGGAGATTCTTAGGGTATATACTATTAAACATGTGTATAGAAAACAAGGCATCTAGTTAGAAATCAAATACCACTTACACTCCAACCAAACCTTCTCAAACTACAACCAACACAGAAATCAGCCCAACCTAACAGATCTAGAATACATGGGTGGGATTGCCCACTAATCAAAGTTCAATAGTGATAAATTAACAATAAAACGAATCTTGTAAGTCAATCTTGATTAATGTTATCAATGACACTTAATCCAGTTCTAAACGTCTATGATCGTTAGTCAGTATAATAACCCAACTAATGAGTTCGGGTCGAATCCCACAAGGAGTGGTACATGTTTAAAAATCGAAAGTAAAGTACGAATATGTTCAAATTAATCATAGGAATAAACATTTACGAGTAAAAACATAATGTAAATCAGGTGGTGACACGAATGTTAAAAAAGGACGTTTTGGTTTCAACTATCACCTACAACAACAACAACAAATAATACGAAGAAGATAATAATTAGACGGGTTCTTGGGATGTAATTCGATTATAGGCTAATGTAGACAAATGGGTATTTACAACTGTTAGTAAATAGCTATAAATTAGTGAATAAATTAGACTTTAGAGAGGATAAACTTTCTCTCGAAAAATTTACCCCGAATCAAGTTGATTTCTCTCAAACACAAAAAAACATGCAACTAAGAATAGCTTACGCTTTAGTCCATTCACTCTCTCGAGCTGAATATGTGGAAAAGATTTTAGGATTCACTCTCTCGAGCTGAACCCATGACAACCCAATACCCACATACCATCAATTCAGTAATCTTGGTTTTAAAACCTCTCTCTCGAGCAAGCCAAAAACACGAAGGTAGAACTGCATTTGCAACTACAATTCCTTATATTGAAACACAATTACTGATTGAAATCACTTCTAAACAACATTTACACTAACAATTAACAATACCCACAAGATAAATCAGCCCATAATCACATAGTCACACCCCAAGAATTGGGGTTTTAGCTAAACATCATAAAAAGCTATAAATCGTTACCAAGTTTTGTTTTCATCGACTGGGTACCATCAATTTCGTCTTTACAAAGGTCCAAATTAAAGAATCTCCAAGTCCCACTTCCAATTTCTCAAAGATGGAAAACTTCAATTCTTCAAAGCTAAGGAAAGCTTGTCTCCAAACTCACAGTTCTAAAATAAGATACTTGATAATGATAAAATCTTCTACAAACCCATATCTCCTCTTTGATGTCTGATGTCTGTTACTAAACTTAATGTTCAAAGACATTTTTATAGTCACAAAAAATATACTACGAAGGACTATTCGGCGCAGTAAGTCGGGCTCGCCGATAAGCTAGGCGATCAGCCCTTTGACCCATTTTGTCTCCTTCTTGCTTTGGCCTTCACTATCCTTAAGGTCTGTAACTTTGGGCGATTCGACACTACATCGCGGAACCACTTGGCAAATTTCCGACTGCTCCTTTCTCTCGCCAACTTGATTTTCTCCTTCATGTATTGGCATAATGGAACTTTAGGTGAGGTAATGGCGATTCGGAGAGTTGCCAAATGGACTTGGCGATCACCATACTCTCTTTTCTTCCTTCTTTTAGCTCACTTCGTTCCTTTCTGCAAATTAGTGTCCTCCTTTGTTCCTCAATCCAAATACCTGGAAATCAAGGATTTTACATCAGTTATTGGCAAAAAATAAGAATTTGAGGACACTAAATCTATATAAATAACACTACAAAAAAACTGCTAAATTGTGGTGGTTAATTTATAGGGGTCATAACAAACCCCTACTACACATTCAATTTGTGGCATTTATGCTAACCTCTGCAAAATAATTCATTTTATGGCGGTTTTAGTGTGGAGGTTGTAAAAGACCTCCTTTATAAATTCAATTTGTGGTGTTTGTGCCAACCTCCATACAATAATTCTTTTTATGGCGGTTTAAGTGTGGAGGTTGTAAAAGACCCCCACTATAAATTCAATTTGTAGCATGTGTTTCAACCTCCCCAAAATTATTCTTGTTATGATGATATTTTTTGGGGGGCTTTTGCACTACAAAAGAACAGAACGAGCATGGCGATTTATTTCACATATAACGGCGGTTTATAATTAAAAATCATAATTTTTTTGCACTTGATAATGTCTTATCTAATTTGTATTACGGCGATTTCAAATCGACATAAAATGTATATTTAATATAATATTATCACTGTATGAAATAATATTTTAACAAATTCGACCCTAAGCAATCAACAATCATGTAGTCAAACATTTAGATCCTATTTTGCACGTTTTTATGAAATCATTAAGCATTCATAATATATTTAACACTTTAGCCTCATTTGTATTCATTAAGAGTAAGACGTCTGAATCTGAATACACATCTGAATGATTAAGATCTTGTCTGTAGATCTGAACACTAAATGATTAAGATTATTTGTTTTTAAATATTTGAATGTATATAATTTATTATTAATATATACACAATAAAATTATAATTCAAATAAAAGAGTAGTTAAGCATTACATTAATAAAATATTAGAAAAAAAATCATTTTTTGATAAACGTTATGATATGTGAAGTATAAATAAATTTTTTAAGTTTGATAAAAATGAAGTGGAACTACATGACTATATGTAAAAATTATAATAAAAAGGGAAAAGGATCTGAAAAATACTCCAACTTTGGCCAAAATTGCTGTTACGATACAAAACTTTATGGAGGACCTTTTACCCTCCTGAACTATTTAATAGTGTATTTTAAAGGTATTTATGTGCCCACATGGACACATTGTTATTTATAACGATGCAATATTTATGATGTCCACGTGACACATATATACCTTTAAAATACACGTGTAGGGGGGGGGGGGGGATAAAAGGCCCTTTCCAATGTTCGGTATTGTTACAGTAATTTCGGTCAAAGTTCGGATATATTTCACACATTTTTCCCTAATTAATAAAGAAAAAAAATTTAGTCATCTATTTTTAGTTTTTTTAACACAAATTAATCTTAAATAAATAGGTGAAACAACTTGATGTTCTATAATGTGTTTGCTCATGTACTCTTTTCTAAAATAAATAATGAACATGATACATTCAAATGATTTTAAACAAATTTATAAAGGCATCATTGTGTGATTTCAACAACACATATTTATGAAGTTGCTTTGCATTTTAATCAAATAAAGTTTTTACAATAAATATAAACAAGTAGCAAAAAAAAAAAATTAAAATTATATGGGAAATAATTTAGATAACTAATAAAGTTGGAGAATGAGAGAGGCTTGAATTATTATTTTTTTGAAGAAAAAATATGGAGCATAATTTTTTTCTGAAAATAAAAGTGTCTTTAAAAGAGTCTGAATGAGAATAAGTTCGTGTAACACTCCAAAAAAAATTACTCCTCGAATCCGAATCATTTGTCTTAAGTATATGAGCTTGAACCGGGTGATGTATTACTTGATCATGTGTTTTTAAGTTCTTTACCAAGTGTAGAAAGGGTATCAGAAGTGATTTAGGGTGATAAGGGACCTTTAACACTAAGTCAAGTCAAAGTCTTTCTACCGGCTAAGTTTTTCGCATTAGTTTATGCAATGGTCAACTTCAAATAACCATATCTCTTAGAATATAAAGAGTTATGTGGCTCATAACCTGTGAAATCAAAGGTCTATAAGTTTTATTTCCAACACTACTAAATTTGCATCAATTGGAGTTTGGAGTAAAAAAATACGCTTATTTTACTAGACATTATCTTGCAACGCGCTGGCCGCGCGGTCGACAATGACAATGGCATCTGATGGATTCAGGTTGGTGGACAAAAAGTCACTAGTACTAGTGAAGTATATAAAATCTACTTCTTTTATGTTTCAATTTTTATATTAAATAAATCGATTAACAATTAACTCACTTGCTAATCGATGGATAACAATTAAACCATAATGAATCAATTGGTATTCTTACTGGTTTGATAGAGGTTTAACACTTATAAGAGCAATAATTTATAAGTCAAATCGTTAAGTATAAAAATCAAACTGAATCACTCGATTAGCACCCCTAACTTTACCTTCAAAAAACTAAATAATTAAGAAACTTCACGAGTAAATAATCAAGAAATTTTATTGTTTAAGCGAGCCATGGGCTACTGTTAATCCTTAGACATATTTTGATTGCACAATCAAAGGTTTAAGGCATATGCATTATAGAACCATATATGTTGCTAGTTGAATTGATTATGAGATACTTAAGAGACATGAAGGAAAAAGTCGTGTGTTGACCAAAATTGAAGTTAAATGTATGTGTTTTTAATTTTATGTTTTTCATCAATATTTTATTATATAAGTTATCCTATGAATATTTACGTGATATGTTTGAGGATTTCTATATGACGATATTCTTCTTTGGCCACTCGAGCTAAACAATATCAGAATAATCATTTTGAAGAACTTAATAATATTTTCTTTTAATTTTTATCTTATAACTCAAATGTATAACTCAATAATATCATTTGATTTTTAGTTATATATATATATTTTTGTATATAAATATAGTGACAAAGCCTGTAGTCTAAATTACTAAGCAGTAAGTTTTTTCAAAAATAAATGAATAGATAAAAAAGTTATTTACTCCCAAAGATATAATTTTTATTCCTAAACCTTATTTTTCAATTTCAAATTTAAAATTGTAAATATGGAAAAGGGTCAAAAATACCCTTAAATTATCCGAAATAGCTCATATTTACCCTTAAAGTATATTTCGACTCAAAACTACCCTTCCCATCAAATTATTTGGTCAAAAGTGCCCTTCTAATTAACGGAAGTTGTTAAATGTCATGTGGTTGCCACATGGATGCCACATTGCACGCAAATAGGATTCCACTACCACATAGACTAAAAGGAAAAGGGTAAAAAATACCCTTAAACTATCCGAAATAGCTCATATTTACCCTTAAACTATATTTCGGCTCAAAACAACCCTTTCCGTCAAACTATTGGGTCAAAAGTGCCCTTCTTATTAACGGAAGTTGTTAAATGCCATTTGGCTGCCACATTGCATGCCAATAGGGTTCCACTGCCACATAGACTAAATCCCTAAATCTTAATTACTCTTTTTTTCCCCTCATTTCATTATTTTCCAGAAATGATTTCACCCCTTCTCCCTCATTTCGAGGCTAGGGTTTCAGAGTTTTCTTCGTGGCTGGGTTTCAAAGTGGATATTCGTGGTTGTAGGTTATTAAATCTTTTTTCTATTTTATTATGTTTACAATCACGAATATCGACTTTGAAACCCAACCCCGAAGAAAGCTATGAAACCCTAGCCGCGAAATGAGGGGAACGTTGTGAAATTCTAACTATCATGCTTTGAAATTGTAAACATAATAAAATAAGACAAAATATTTACTAACCTACAACCACGAATATCCACTTTGAAACCCAGCCCCGAAGAAAGCTATGAAACCCTAGCCGCGAAATGAGGGGAAAGTTGTGAAATCCTAACTATCATGCTTTGAAATCGAAAACATAATAAAATAAGAAAAAAAGATTTACTAACCTACAACCACGAAGAAAACTGTGAAATCCTAGCAGCGAAATGAGGGAGAAAGGGTGAAATCGTTTCTAGAAAATAATGAAATGAGGGGGGAAAAAGAGTAATTAGGATTTAGGGATTTAGTCTATGTGGCAGTGGAACCCTATTGGCATGCAATGTGGCATCCACATGGCATTTAACAACTTCCGTTAATAAGAAGGGTACTTTTGATCTAATAGTTGACGGGAAGGGTAGTTTTGAGCCGAAATATAGTTTAAGGGTAAATATAAGCTATTTCGAATAGTTTAAGGGTATTTTTGACCCTTTTCCGTTTAGTCTATGTGGCAGTGGAACCCTATTGGCGTGCAATGTGGCATCCACATGACATTTAACAACTTCCGTTTATAAGAAGGGCACTTTTGCCCCAATAGTTTGATGGGAAGGGTAGTTTTGAACCGAAATATAGTTTAAGGATAAATATGATCTATTTCGAATAGTTTTAAATTATTTTTTATCCTTTTCCGTTGTAAATAAAAAAGAATCCTAGTTCTTTTAGGTTTCACAAGCTATTTACTGCATCCACAGTTGAGCAGATTTAGGCACGAAGAAAAACTTCCTCATAGCACAACCGTAGAACTATCTAAATCTTTTCTTTCTGATTAGGTTTGCTTGGTTTGAAGTTTTCTCTCCTTTCTCTACTACTTGTTCCATCCTTTACTATATAGCTATACAAGAAGTCCTTTGTAGGGATTCCTAATAGATTCTTTCTATCCTCTGTCAATTTCTGGAATTAATTTGGTTTGAACGAGCAATTTGGAATTCCTGGAGTAGATCGCAAGTACAACAAAATTTAAAGGTATTCCTGCATTAGGGGGATTTCTTTTGGAGGTATACTCTAACCTGTCCCTGTTAATTTTTTTTATTACTTATCAATGGATAAATCATGGATTGGAAAGCCACAGACCTCAAATGAATACTTGCTTGGTTTGGATAAATTTCTTGATTTTGTATTTAAGAATGCGGCTGTGGAAGATACAATCAGATGCTCATGTAACATGTGTTGTTTTGGCAAGTGGAAATCTAGAGACCGAGAAGAATGTCTGAAAACAAAGAATAATGGAGTTTTCTTAACCTCTAAAACATCATGTGTTGCAAGTAGCTCTGATGGAAATTTAAGGCAAGCGGAGATACCATATTATGGGAAGTTAGAAGATATTATTGAGATCAATTATAATGGACGATTCAAGGTTGTTCTTTTCAAATGTAAATGGGCTGATACTACTCGAGATAGAGGGTATCAAAAGGATCGTTGGAATCTTAATTGTGTTAATTTTGATAAATTGATTCACATGGGTGAACGTGAAGAACATGAGCCTTACATCGAAGCATCTCAAGCACAACTGGTGTTCTATGTGGATGATATTGTCAATAAAGGTTGGAGTGTTGCTGTGCATCTAAACCCAAGAGACATGTACGATATGGGAGAGGTATTAGAAGAAGAAGAAGTAGATGAGAATGAACCATACCAAGAGCAAGAACTTGAACAATTTTTTGCTGATGGTGATGACTATGTACAACTAGCTACAGATCATATAATTAACGATATAGTAGATGCAAATGTTGCAACTAACCTAGCAACCGATGCAATGTCTGAATGAGTTTTGTGATTAACATTAATACTACCAGTTCTTTTTGAAGTATGTTTTGGTGCTTATGTGTGATTTTTTAAAATCTGATTTGGAGTGAATTTTGTTATCATTTATCATTCAATGAGGCTTTGATTTGACTAATTCAATCGAGCCGAGTTAATTGTGGTGTTAAACTATCTTCTCAAAGAAACCATGAGCGACTAGGGAGAAAGGGAATGTAGACTCTGTGCCGAGCAGATGGATTTGACAAATTAGCAGTTGACGCCTTGCAGTGTTGGCTATGAGGTTCGTATATTTTTCCTATATTCTCTTAGAATGTTCCTTGAATTCCTTTATCAAAACGTATATACTGGAATCCTTTCCATTTTGAATGTCATTTTAAAGGATATGTTATTTAATAATTGGACTTGTGTTTGTAATATTGATTTCAGGTTTATAAGCACTTTTGTATTTTATTTTAGGAAGATGAAAAGGAAATTCAGTTTGTAAAACCTCATAATATTCCCTTGTTTTGTCATAGAGATGAAAATTGATAGGGTGTTTTGAAATGTTGCAGCCCCGTATGCATAGGAAAAGTCGTACTGGTTGTGCGAATTCACTTAGCCAAAGGTGTAACACCATCCCGTTTATGCTGCTGATTGATTGCTGCCCAAATTTTCAGTATAGCAACAATATTAATAGCCTTTACAACTTCAGTTCCACTATTTTTCTGGCCAGAACTTTTGAGTTCCGACGGCACAAGTAAATCTCAATCAACAGCTTGTAGTTGGTACAGATTTCAAAACTGTTTCATGTCCTTGTTTATCAAGAGCTTGTTTAGCTTTTTCAACTTGATTAACTAAAATACAAAGCTTATTGATCACTCACGACAGCTGCTCAATCTAAGTCCTCATCTTGAATTTTTTTTTAAAATATCTGTAGCATCAAATACTTTACCAGAGTTCCCACCCTTGCCATTAACAATTGAAACAACCCCATTTGAGAAGATTATGTAGCTCATAAACAAGAAAATCCGGTAAAATCAATTTCTTCTCTAACAAGAGATCGTCAAACACAAATGAGTTGCATTGTAATTTCAAGTGATGCTTTCAAAAGTTGGAAATCTTAAATAGGTGAAGGAATTAGGTGTTTACTAATTGTCAAACTGTTAATAATGACTGAAATCTCTCTATAATGACCACTAACAAAATTTTAAATTGTTTCTTTTCGTGCTAGGCAACTGAGGAAGCTCAACATCTAAAAAAGTTGATACAAGACTATACTGCTTCTTTCATCAAAGTAGGAGATAAGGTTTGGTGCTTCTAAATTTCTAAAGTTCAATTACAATTGTTTTCTATAATGTGTTTGTGTCCATCTAGTATTGATACTTAGCTTTAATTTTATGATAATTTGTTTGTGTCCATCGAGTGTTTGTTTAGCATAAGTACCAACACTAGTTGATCCTATAGATGACAAAATTGATTTTCTTGAAAGATCAATTTGTGTCCATCTAGTGTTGACACTTAACTTTAATTTAGAAATAATATATTTGTTAAGCATAAGTACCAACACTAGTTGATCTTATTGATGACAAAATTGATTTTCTTGCAAGATCGATTTGTGTCCATCTAGTATTGATAATAAGCTTTAATTTAGGAATAATGTGTTTCTTAAGCATAAGTACCAACACTAGTTGATCCTATTGATGACAAAATTGATTTTCTTGCAAGATCGATTTGTGTCCATCTAGTGTTGACACTTGACACTTAGCTTTAAATTTAGAAATAATATATTTGTTAAGCATAAGTACCAACACTAGTTGATCCTATTGATGACAAAATTGATTTTCTTGCAAGATCAATTTGTGCCCATCTAGTGTTGATATTAAGCTTTAATTTAGGAATAATATGTTTGTTAAGCATAAGTACCAAAACTAATTGATCCTATTGATGACAAAATTGTTTTTCTTGCAAGATCAATTTGTGTCCATCTAGTGCTGACACTTAGCTTTAAATTTAGTTTTGACTTGTTTAGTTGGTGGATTTAGTTGTTGGAATTAATTAAAAATTAAACTAGTTAAAGTTAAAAAGTTGTTTAAATAAGTTAAAATAAAATACACATGTTTAGTTGGTGGATTTAGTTGTTGGAATTAAGTCAAAACTAGTTAGACTTAAAAAGTTGTTAAGTTGTTTAAATAAGTTCAAATAAATAATGTGGTTTAGGTTGTGGATTTGGTTGTTGGAATCAAAATTAAACTAGTTAAAGTTAAAAAGTTGTTGTAAGTTGTTTAAATTAGTTAAAATAAATAATGTGGTTTAGTTGGTGGATTTAGTTGTTCGAATTAAGTCAAAACTAGTTAGACTTAAAAAATTGTTAAGTTGTTTAAATAAGTTCAAATAAATAATGTGGTTTAGTTGGTGGAATTAAGTCAAAATTAAACTAGTTAAAGTTAAAAAGTTGTTAAGTTGTTTAAATAAGTTCAAATAAATAATGTGGTTTAGTTGGTGGATTTAGTTGTTGGAATTAAGTCAAAACTAGTTAGACATAAAAAGTTGTTAAGTTGTTTAAATAAGTTGGTGGTAGATTTAGTTGTTGGAATTAAGTTAAAACTAGTTAGACTTAAGAGGTCTTGTTATTCTAAGTAGTGAAGCTTCTCTTCCCAAATCTTAGCTTGATCAAACACATTTCCAACAACTTCTCCAGACCAAGCACTAAGATTTTTGGTAAGCATTTTGAGTTAAGATTGAAGCCTCCACATAGGGTTACCAATGACATTGGTGTTCCAAGACTGTTCAACTAGCTACATAAAGTTAGATTGATCAGCTGAAAAATCTAAAAACTTGAAATATTTTTATATTTACTTGCGGGTCATTGTGGCATTTGATAAGAGGAGGCATGTGATCGGAACCTGTTCTTCCGAGGTGATTAACTTGATTGCTGTGGAAAATTCGAGCCCAATCATCATTAATAAACATTCTGTCTAGCCTCTTTCAGATTCTTTTTCATGGCTTCCTATTGTTACACCATGTGAATTTTGGACCAGTAAATCCCAGGTCTACTACGACTTCACAAGCATCCATAGTCCATACAAGAGCTAAAATTCAAGCTATCTCTAATTCTATGTGTCTTGCCACCCATTTTCTTCCCAGGATCCAGAATGACATTAAAGACACCCCCAATGCACGTAGGACCTTGAATCATATTGAGGACATTATTAAGATCTACCTAGAACTCATGTCTTTCACCTGAGGTGCATTTTGCATAAATATCTGTAACATACAAGTCACAATTGGAGGGACTGTAAAACATTTTAGTGGTAATTTGCTGGTCGGTGTTAGCAACAATCATTGTTTTGGTGATTCCCATTCCAAAAGAGCTAAATTTGGCTATTTGTATTGGAGATGCATGCAGTGTTGATATCCCAAGAATTATATGTAATTGTTGATATTTTTCATGTTTACATGGGATTCCATGATTACATTAAGATCAATCTTGTTGATTTGTATACGTTTTTTAAGCCTGTGAGTGGCTTTTTGGGACTTAACACCCTTAATATATATTCCAAAATAAATGGAACTAATAATTGATAACAAGGAGATAGATCAGTTTGTATTTCCCTTTGTAGTAGGGAGAGTAGATTTTTCATTGTTTTTCTTGTTGTTGTCTTTCCCCTGTATATTTTTATTTTTCTTAGCAGGAGAGAAACCATCATTGTTGCCATTATCAAAGGCCTCATATTGAAGTTGATCTTCAGGAATAGTAATAGTTAATATGTTAGGAGAGGTAACATCAACAGGTTGATGCACAATCTTTTGTTGGTGATCTTGTGCTGATGATTCTTTGTCTTGTTGTTTCCTTTCCCTGTATTCTTGAGAGCATTTGTGGGCTTCACGGTGGTGTTCGAATCGCTAACAAGGCTCTTATTCAGGTCGACAATTAGATTGATAGAAAGGAGATCTTTGATGTCTAGGAAAATGCTAACTGATTCCTCTTCATGGTTCTGGTAATTCATATGTTTTGCTTCCTGAAGCCCTTTTTCATGAGTACTATGTTCCTGCAGTGCATTAAAATTACTGGATTCTTGTACTACTTCCTCGGGGTTGTCATGGTCGTCTTCGACTTGAATGTGATGACACTTGTAGTAGATAATTGGATAGTTGCATTTTTTGTTCTTTTTTCCTTTTAACTTTTATCTTCCAATAGCAGTTCAATTAAAAAAAAGGGTATTTAATCTTAGTGTTTTTTCCCTTTAATTTATTGCTATAAAGATTCACTTCTTGTTGAAAAGATTGATTGTGTATTATGTGGTTATCAATTGAATATATTTCTTTGCTCTCATTGTTCCAAAAACCAACCAAAGTTTAGAAAAAACAAACATAGTTCAGCTGCAGATAGAAAGTACTAGGAGAATGACAAATATGTGGATTTAATGAATCTTTTATCAACACACAAGAAGCTTGTTGCAGAGAAGCAAAGCAGTCAAACGGAAGGTTAAACGAAAAGAAAAAGGGACAAATATTTGGTAATCTGTGTGTTTTCATTAATTTATAAATTTATTGAACAAGTTTATTCTTTTCAGTGTATTAATGTGTCTTGTTCTAAGCTTTGAAATCTATGCAAAAGAAAAGACAAAAGGCACATGTGAAGCCTGCATTTTTTTTAACTCTATGGAAAAGACATTGACAGGAGTTGCAACAAAGCGAGGTAATCAATTTTTTCTTTTGGTTCATATTACTGTTACAAATTTATTAATAAGCTTTCTACCGCACCTTAGTTCTTGGCTTGCTTTGGATGGATGCAAAACTTTGTCAACTCACTATTGAAATACATATTACAGAATCTTGTAATCTATGTCTTCTACCTTTTGCACATCAATCGAGGCACAACTCAGGCCGATCTCTACTTTCCGTCTCACTTATCCATTCTTTGGAAATTGAAATTTAAAAATCAAAGGAGAAGCAAGTTTCTCTATTTTACTACTAGGCATAACATATTGTATCAACTTTTACCGAATATAACTTTTGTTCATGTTGGGCCTGGGCTATTCTAACTAGTATATACATATGAAGTGTTGAGCAGGGAATGATGTAAACCAGGCAGGATGCAAAAGTTCTTTTGGATGTGAGAAAAGAAATGATTGCTCAAAGCATCCCCAGGAGTTTCTTCGCTTATAACATAAATTGACAAGTATGGTTGTTGTTACAATTGATTTGTGCTTGCTTATCATACTACTTTTTTATCAACATAACTTACAATATCTATTCTGATAAACCTTGGACCAAAACTCAATGGAGTAAAAATAAAAGAAAGGAATGCCAATTAGTATATCGATTTAAATCTCCATTTCCCCTACTCTTTGGAGGTTCTTTTGCTTGTGTCTGTTTATCTTGTTGTTAGAGTATTTAGACTATGATTCTCCTCCTTTCTTATGTCTTTATTGTTGATGTTGTTAGACTCGAAGAGGTGATGTTTGGGAGGCTGCTGACCTGATGCAATACTTCATTTGTAATTTGTAATGTTTGTCACTAGTTATTTTTTATGAAATTTGATTTATGTTATTATTTTATTAATCCTATAGTTTAATTTTAAATAGAATTTTTTTTCCAGCAAAAACATAATGATATTTGGTGGATATAAACTGCCACTAATTACTTTTTAAATTTATTTATTTCTATGATTAAATTTTTAATAAAAAAATTTAGCAACAAAAATATTGTGGCGGAATTAAACTGCCACTACTATTTTTTTTTTAAAACATTCATATCTTATTGTAGCAGTTGTAAATCCCCACATTCAAGAATTGAAATTATATTGTGGGGGTATATAGACCCCAAGAATATATTATTTTGGAGCATTGTGATTATATTGCAGGGGTTTATAAACTCCTGCAATATTTTTTTTTGAAACATTGAGATCATATTGTGGAGGTTTATAAACTCCCACATATGTATTTTTTGAAATATTGATATCATTTTGTAGAGGTTTTAAACTGCCGCTCATTATTTTTAAAAACCCCCACAAATTCACAATTCATTTTGTGGCGATCGTCGCGGAGGTTTCATAAAAACGCCACAATTAAGCTCGTGGCAACAGTAATTGTGGCATTTCCAAAAACCGCCGCAATTTTTTTTGTTGCGGTCAGAAACCGTCACAAATTGTCAAAAAATCTGCCACAATTTACTAGTGTTTTTGTAGTGTAAAGGCCTAAATGAGTCCAAATCTAGGACTCATTAACACCCCCAACTTAAACTTTTGCTTGTTGTCAAGTAAAACTAAAGTTCAGCAGTTCAAAAAGGATGTCTCAAACAATGCTACACAAGACTCAATAATGAATGCACACAAAATGACTCAAATTACTCATACACGGATCAATCTTGCACTCAAAGATTGAAGTTGTGACTCACTATTATGAAAGATTCTCAAGTTCACAATGTTTTCTTCAAATGCAAGTTCAAGCTCAACAAAGGTACTCAAATGCCCTCGCACAAAGTTGATTCCACATTCACACACAATTTGTTCAACAATTTATAGTTCCGGAATCACAACAACTCTCACACTCAGAAAGATGAACACACACATGACTTCACCCATAGGCTTTCCTTTATTTTCCAATCAACCTTCTTTTCAGCTCACTCAAGGTCAAAAAGGTCTTTTGAAGGCTTGTAATGGGGCGGAGTGTAAAGGTATGGTCATTTAGGCTCAGTGGCTTCTATCTTCATGAAATGTGGTATGAACAACAATTTCTTTCTCATTCTCATTCCTGTTCAAAAGTCACCCCATTATTCATTTTCCATGCAATACCGGACACCCCTCTTCTTTTACACTTTCACAACTTTATTTCAAAAAAATTCATTCTTTTTCCTTTTAATTTTTCTCTTGTTTTTTTGTATGAAGGGGTTCCATCTTTCACAAAACCATGGGTTAAAGGGGACTTCTTTGCACATGTTGATTTACATTCTCTTTTAACCACACTCCCAACTTAGGTTTTTGGCCTAAGTTGGCTATTCAAACTACCCACATTCCATGAGGATTAAGGGTGAAGGGATAAAGAAAGGTTACAATTTCATCAAGTTCAAGCAACAATCACACACTCACAAGGTAGGCCACAAAAGAGTATAATGTAAAATTGTTGCTTAAGATCATTTCAAGAGCTCACATCACTTGGTCAACCGGACCAATGGGGCAAATTCTAGGTGTCATCATACATGGTTCATGGTAAGCAAATCACACAAGGCATTGACACCAATATCAAACAAGACTCCACACTTTCGCTAGTGTGCAATGTTCATCACAAGAGACTCAATTTGATAATCGGCTAGTCACAACGAGATGCAAAAAATTCACATATTGCCTATACAACTTCATTTGGCCTTATTGTAGTCGCACATTCATGTTTGTTCGATTATGAGCACTATTCAAGTCTTCGGTATTGATCAAGATCGATACTAAAATTTGCAAAAGAACAGCCACATTCAAACACAATCAAGAGGTGGCACAAAATTTTCAAAAACAGTCAAAAACCATTTACAATTAAAGCAAGGAGCCACAAGCTCAATCATCCACAAAAACAGTGTCAAAGCACAATTTATAATAAAAAATTAAACCCAATGTATAAACAAAACATTAATCACAAAAGGTAGGTATGGAAATACCTCACCCCACGACAAACAAAAAGCAATTTGTCCTCAAATGCAATAAAAGATCCAAAAATCAATAAAAAAGATAGATAGGGAGGTAAAGAGGGATCCTGTCTACACAGTCGTTCCATCTGTCGTGGCATCAATGCTAGTACATCAGTCTTATCCTGGGCCTCAGTGCCCGGAGTCACCTCAGAAGCACCAAATCCACTAGGGGCTGCCAAAGGTATGTCTGCCAAAGATGTCTGCACATCTGCATCTACCATGGCCTCCTCAGTCTCCGTAAGGCACTCGTAAGAAGCCTTCTCAGCAACCTCAAGTATCTCCTCATCTGTCTCAGCCTCAGAATCGGGATCAGCTACCTCCTCAACTCGAACAACATCTTCGGTGGTAGCAGAAGGCATATATGGCTCAACTGGCACATCTGGGATCTCCACCATCCCAAAAATCATAGACATGTAGGTTGACTTCAGCTGGTCCACATCTCTCCTCAGTGCAATAATACAGGCATTTAGAGCCATCACCTCCTCAGTGGCCCCTTGGCCACGCTCGCACACCGCTATCCTAGCCGCAAAGGCATCAATGGTAGCACTTAAAGATGTCACAACATCAGCGATGGCTGTTAGAATCATGCCCGAAATGAAGGCTTCAAGTGTGGCGGCACGACGATCAACAGAATAGGCAAGTTGTCCCATCCGTAGTAATGCAGCCTGGGTTAGTTGGGGTCGGCCAGCAGCAATAGCAGTACCAGATCTGGGGGGCACAGGAAAAATTGAGGAACTTGGCGTAACAGAAGGGGTAGCACTAGATGTACCTGAAGGCTCAGGGGCCAGAGTAGGCAAAGATGCCTATGCATGTAGTGCAATTGTATCCACAACCGGGGAAGTGTCTACCGGGGTTGCCTTCTTCTTTTCCGCCTCATTTTTCAAATTCTCCGCCTTAATCCTCCGAATGTCGGTAAAAGATGTAGGAATCACATCCACATCCTTTTTCTTATCCCTAGGCACCCGATCTCATCTGCACTGCTCGGTGATCAACAGTAGAAAAGGGAGGGAAGTGTAGCACTTCTTAGCCCCATAAGCATCTCATGTGCAATAATCATCCCCAAGTTCACCCTTGTCTCATCATGGATACAACCAAGACAGGCTGCTTTGGTGTGGTGGAGAATTGACTCGTTCTGGGATGGCATAATGGTACTGCTGATGAAGCCAAACCAATACCTCGCTGCTACATTGAGTTCCTTATGTTCAAAAGATGCCCCAACCTCAAGCCATTTGGGAGTACCGTCTAGGATCAGAGGGGTCAACCATTTTTTCATGTTCTCCAGCGTTTTTGTCCTAATCATGTGCTGACAATCATCGTCAATATCATTTGAGCACTCCAAGACTGCATTTATAGTATCACTATCACACTTTACTTTTCTGCCCTTGAAAACCACATGGTCTACCGGCTTGAATTTGGTGGCCAGCTTCTTCCCTTATGAACCAAGGCACTGTAGAATTCTCTGACCCAATTTGGAATGTACGAACCACGGGGCTTGGTGAATACCTGGAATCTGTGTGACCTGAGGTAGCTCATGCTCTCAGGGTACCTGTCTAAGACACCATCAGTAGACAACCTCTTTTCCTTCATGATTGTCTTTAGCGCTCAATCTTCAGTCTATTCATAGAACGTGAGGGAGGACCATGTACTGGTGGTTGTAAGACCATAGCCTGTGCTAGAGTGAAAGAAAGAGTAGGGGCTTGGGAGGTCCTGATCCAAGATGGATCGTTCAGCTTCTTTGAACGTAGCTTCGCTCTCTAGGCTGCTAGTAGCTCATCTTCAGGCTTAGAAGTTGCAACCTAATGGTCACCCTCACTCTTAGAAGCGGTGAGGTGAGTGGAATATATGATGTCACTATCGGACCTGACCTACGGGGATGCAGGTGCAGGTGCCTTGCCCTTTTCTTTTCCCTTCCCATCTGTTGTGGGAAGATTGGTAGCCTTAGCAGTGGATGCAGCAGCATCCTCGTTGAACTTTATTTCCTTGGCCTTATTGTGGGGCAACATGTCTCTACCAACCACTTTAGGTCAAGCGATATCTGCAAACACATTGTAGAAAGTGAGAAATTGTTCAAGCCAGATCGGGCTCGCCGAAAGGATAGGCTTAAAACTTCTCAGAAAAATTGGCATGTCAGCGATGAGAAGGGCCTTTCGGCGAGTGACCGACAACATTCTATGAGCAAGGACTAGCCTGCCGAAAGTTACAGTGCATTTTTAAGGATTAGAGGCATAGAAAGGGTGATCAAGAAGACAATCGATAATTCACCGTGTGCACTCGGCTATCTCAGGCTTCTTGCCGAAAGTTACAGAACCAAACTCAAGATTTACAAAAAATTAAAGACGATCTATAAGGATTCGGCGAGCTCCACTCAGCTCGCCAAACGACCCAACGTGCCTACTCTCAACCCCGTCTTCCAAATTCAACCCCGTAGCCCCTGAAAACAAAATCAAAACATGCACTCCTTCAATTAAATCAAGACCCATTACACCCATGCCCCCGGGATACTAAGATTCCTCTCGATTTAACCAAATTTGGCAATTTGATGACTTTTTCCATTCAGAATGACGTCAACTTATCCGTCATTGGGTAAATTATGTAATTTTGCACAAATGCGGGTTACTTAGACTTCACCCGATTAGACCCAACAACAATTTTAGCACTTCCCAACAATTTCAAATAATTTTAAGGCATAAAATATTCGATAAATCAACAATATAGTTAATCTAGGCACGATATTCAAATTAGAACAGGCACACACATACACAATTATGATCAGAGAGACGCATCACACATCATTAAGATACAAACAATATCAAACGAGTCAAAATTGATACATAAGAATTCAGGATTCAGTAAACCAACCTTAGTAGACGAATGTACAAGTTGTAAAGCTAGGCGGAAAAGAATCCAACTCCAAACACACAATCGACGAGTAATACGCTATAACATCACACAAATACGGGAAAAACTATTTCAGGTGTGAGTTTTGAAAGTTGAAAAGTGAGGGAATGTGAAACATTTTAAAATTTTGAACTTTCGGCCTTCAAAACCTTCCAGTTCTCACCCATTCGGAAACAAAAGTTTTGCTCGCCGACCCACTTTGCCGAGTGGGAACTTACCTCGCCGAGTTTTACAGGACCTTCAGTTAATGTGGGGGCCCAAAAGCTGGATTAAGTCGCGATCACCGACCTGTTCGGTGACACGTGGATTTGCTACTGTGCCCACCGAGCTTTACATACTCTAATTTCAAAATTCCTTCTGTCCAACAGCGGTCCAAGTCGGGCTCGCCGACCTATTCGGCAAGTCGCCAACTAGACTTTTTGCTTGCCAATCTGCACCTTTCAAACACATTTTACACTTTAACCTGCACAATCAAGACACCATTATTTCAAAATAAAAAAAAAAGCAAATAAAACTTGGGTTGCCTCGCAAGCAGCGCCTTAGTTAACGTCGTGACATGACACCAGTCCTCACTCAAACTTCATTCTTGGGATTGGCCATAGTGTAACTACGCAACCCCCCTTGCTATCTCGGGTTTAAATGAGACGAGATATGACCCATTTGGGTCTCCAACTATTTGATCAAGACCGAATTGGAGGTTACAGTCCGGCGAAGGGTCGACACATATTCTTTCATCTCTTTCAAAATCTTGTTTGACCCTCAATCTTGTTGAGAATACGAGAAAGCATATCTTCAGATCGACCATACTTAGAATCCTTTGGATTTTGGCACTCATGGGGAGTAACATATCTATCATTCTCCCCGTCTCTCTCTTTTCAAGTGGGGTTACGATCCCTACACTCTCTATCACGATCCTTCCAACCTTTATCCCTATTCTAACTTTGGTTACCACCCTGGCTCGGGTAGTTTGAACGACAACCACCACCTTGGTTGGCTAGGAAATTCACCTCTTCGTTGTACAAAGCCTCAAATTTGGCCTCATCAGGTTAACACACCTGACACCCAGAACATTGACACTTCGAGCACCAGCTCCCATGACATTTTTGGACAAAATGTCAAGTTGTGTCATGATCTTGGCCATGTTCTGGTCCCTCTCTTGGTCTTTCTCCAGCTGCTCCTTGGTCAATTTAAACGTGAGATGGGAGACTTGATCTTCGCGGGTGTACCAAGCCTGATTAATTATGGTCATACCATCCAAAAGATGTGTTGCTATAATGTAAGGTTGTTGCATCAAACCTCCTGGATAAAGTTGGTCAGCTACACACCTGTTCACCGAATCAACGCTTCAGAAAAACTACTACAGCAAAACATTGTCAGGCAAACCATAAGTTGGGCATTGCAACACCAACTTCTTGAATCGTAGCCAAGTCTCATGTTGGCTCGCCCTCCAAACGCTTGAAGCTTTGGATGCTGTCCCGAAGTGTCATCATCTTTGAAGTAGGGAAAAACCACCCTTCAAATGCAGTGACAAGCTCTTCCCACGAAGTGATCGATTCTCTTGGCAATTCAGCCAACCATTTACATACTTCTCCCATTAAAGAGAATGGGAACAATCTTAACCGGATCGACTCTTGGGATGTATTCTTGAAAGAGAACGGACCGAAAACATCAACAAAATTTCTTATGTGCTCATGGGGATCCTTATGAGCTAATCCACCAAACAACCCTTTCAATTGCAAGAGCTACAACATATATAGTACTTGTAATATGGAACACAACGTTCCCTTCCGTCGGAGGCAAGTGAATGGCACCAATTCCACCCATTAGATGAGGGTCATTAGGATTGGGCTCATTGACATCATTGAGGTTTCCGATGTCATCTTGGTGGCCCACTTAGCTACCATTGCTTCCGTTCACAATCATACTCTGTTTCAAAACACAAACATGAAAATCAAAACTAAAAGTAAGTAAATTCAAATATGACTAAAAAGAATAAAATTCAACTTCACTAAAGAATCTTAACCAACATCACTCCCCGGTAGCGGCGCCATTTTGATTAACGTTATCAACGACACTTAGTTCAGTTCTAAGCGTTTACGATTGTTAGTCATTATAATAACCCAACTAAATGAGTTGGGGTCGAATCCCACAGGGAGTGATACGTGTTTAAGATTTAAAAGTAAAGTATGAATATGTTCAAGTAAATCATAGGAATAGACATTTATGAGTAAAAACATAATGTAAATCAGGGGGTGACACGAATGTCAAATAAGGGGGTTTTGGTTTTAACTATCAGCTACAGCAACATCAAATAATATGAAGATGACAATAATGAGACGTGTTCCTGGGATATGATTCGATTATAGGCTAATGTAGACAAATGGGTAATTGCAACTATTAGTAAATAGCTGTAAATTAGTGAATAAGCTAGACTTTTGAGGGAATAAAATTTCTCTCGAACAATTTACCCCAAATCAAGTTGGTTTCTCTCGAACACCAACAAGCATGAAACTAAGAACAGCCTACGCTTTAGTCCATTCACTCTCTTGAGCTGAATGTGTGGAAAGAGTTTAAGATTCACTCTCTTGAGCAGAACCCATGACAACCCAATACTCACAGACCATCAATTCAATAATCTTGGTTTTAGAACCTCTCTCGAGCAAGCCAAAAACATTAAGGTAGAACTGCATTTGCAACTACAATTCTTTAGATTGAACCACAATTATAAATTGAAATCACTTCTAAACAACGTTTGCACTAACAATTAACAATACCCACAAGCTAAATCAGTTCATAATCATATAATCACACCCCAAGAATTGGGGTTTCAGCTAGATATCATAAAAAAGATAAAAATCCTTACCAAGTTGTGTTTCCATCAACTAGGTACGATTAATTTCGTCTTTACAAAGGTCCAACTTATAAAATCTCCAAGACCCACTTCCAATTTCTCAAAAATGGAAAACTTTAATTCTTCAATGCTAAGAAAAACGTGTATCCAAACTCAAATTTCTAAAATAAGATACTTGAAAATGATAAAAACGTCTACAAACTGATGTGTGATGTCTGATATTAAATTTAATGTTCAAAACTGAATTTATAGTCACAAAAAATATGATGCGAAGGACCATTCGGCGTAGTAAGTCATGCTCGCCGATCAGCTCAGTGACCCGCCCTTTGACCCATTTCATCGCCTTCTTGCTTTGGCCTTCAGCATCCTCAAGGTCTGTAACTTTGGGCGATCTGATACTACATCGCGGAACCACTCGACGATTCGCCGACTGCTCCATTCTCTTTCCAACTTGATTTTCTACTTTATGGCTTGGCACACTGGAACTTTAGGCGAGGTAATGGCCATTCGGCGAGTCACCAAATGGACTTGGCGATCACCAGGCTATCTTTTCTTCTTTCTTTCAGCTCGCTTCGTTCCTTTTTGCAAATTAGTGCCGTTGCTTTGTTCCTAAATCCAAATACCTCGAAATCAAGGACTTTACATCAGTTATTAGAAAAAAAATAAGCATTTGAGAACACTAAATCTATACAAATAATGCCCTAAATGAGTCCAAATCTAGGACTCATGAAATCTCAATGTCTAGTAGTTCAATCACACCTAACAAGTGCATCAATCAAAATTAACAAAAAAGTTATACATAACCATCAAAATACATCAAATTACAATAATCAATCTTTCGCCTGAACCATTTCCCATCGGCACAATAGCAGTATCTGAAACCATTACCCATCGGCTTGATATTAATTCTCTAGCCTAAACCATTTCCCATCGACTCTATATTAAATCACTAGTCGGAACCCTTTTCCATAGGCTTTATATCAAATAACTAGTCGAAACCATTTCCCACCGGCTTTATAGAACTTGCCGTCATTGACCTTGACATCATAACCATGACCAGTCTGATCACGATGTTAAACAATCAAAGCACATAAGAAAATCACACCACATTGAAGAGACAATAACTCATGCAATTCAAGTCCCACATTCATGGTATCACACATTTAACCAATTAATCAATAAGGATCAGACCAAGGCTATTCACTTCATCATAATCATGACATAGCCTTTTTAATTCCAACAACCTTTTATTAATAAATATTAATTAAGTGGACAATTAACCTTTCACCTTATCCCATTACTCCCAACACACAAACAACAAAGGAATACACGAATTCTACTAGAATACAAGGTTTAGGATTTCACTTGACTTAAACCAATCAATAGTCACTCCAATAATTGAGTCAATTGCCCTTCTGAATCACTTCAAAAGCCATACACTCTATATCAATCAAGTATTCACAATCACATTTCGGAAACAACAATACCCACATCAATTTCTTCAAAAAATGGGTCAATGGATTCAAAACTCAATTTTAAAAATAAGGTTTGAATATGAAATTTAATATTTGAAAATGTTACTCAATTAGGATCTCATTGGTTAAAATTATTTTGAAAAAGGACTGAAGATCAGTTCATAGTCTCCATTTTAGTTAAGAACTCGAAATCTTGAAAAGCCTTGCCATTTATCGATCAAAAGTTCCAAATTTTGATCTTAGAATTCATAAATAATAAAAGGAAAATGAATTTTGAGAGTTAAGAAGCATTATCCAACTGTTGGGCACAAGAAAACCTTTGATAATTGCCACCAACGGTTTCCCAAACTCAAAAATGGAAGAATGGGTCTTAAACCCCAAAAATGACAGGTGAAACCCCTTTCACATGTCGCAAAGTGAACCCCACAAAAATCTACGGTCTTGCTTAAGGGAAGCATCCTTTTCTTAAGCGACAAGATCTCCGCAAAAGTGAGGCCTACAACACCACTAAACACAACCAAGACCAAAACATCAAATAAACCATGGGGATTGATTCGGAAATACATGCACAAAAACCACATAGTCAAATCAATTATACCCGACGCTCCAGACTCAATGGATCTATCAAAACACGAATCTAAGATGTCCTTGACTCGACATCCGTGAAAACCACAAGAACAAAACTCAACACCTAAAAAGGCTAAAATAAGCTCGGGACCTCTCAAAAATTTAACCAAGACCTCACCTAGGCCTAAAATAGTCCCCTAAATATAACAGAACTCTCGCAATTCCAATCTGAGCATTTGAACCACCAATATTAACCAAAGTCAACCCAAAGGCTAAATTTCCATAGCTTTTCAACCTAAGACCTTAAGTCCTCAAAAAGACTCCAACTTTGAAATCGACAACACTCACAAATCATATTCCTCATTCTGGAACTGATCGAATCAACGAAATTCTATTCTGAAACTCAAAACTACAAAACACACCAAAACCAACTTTTCAAGCAACTACACTTTCAAATTAAAAACATACAAAACTCTCAATTTTAACCCTCAAAGTCTGAAACAAACTTCAAAATTTGAAACATAAAAGACTTGAAGTTGATAGCAGGAGGGACAAAATGGTCCATTCACAAAACTTTATAAAAATGACCAACCAAGTCATTAAATTAATAATACCAATCCAACCATTATCATGATTTCATAACATATTCGATGTTTTAAAAGACACTTAATAGAAAGAATATAAATAATTATAATCTTTTTTTAGTAATATCACACCTTAATCAGAAGTGGATATATCATAGAAATATTTTGTAATAGGAATACTTCAATTGGAAGCAAGCTTCATAAATCTAGGATACTTTATTCGAAAGAACCTTATAATCATAGTCACTATAATTCCTTATGCAAGCATAATCTTCAAAACTCAATTTATGATTATAAAATAGGTATATAGCATGGGTTCATATGAAATACCCTGAAAACATGTAATTTGAATCAAGTCATGAATTATAAAATCAAATTTAATCAATTGTACCATAAATAAGTGAACCCGTGAATAATCATAATGAACCCTAAAAATTTGGGTTAAATCTTAAAAGAAATTAGAGAAAATCCTTGGGATTAAATGGATGATAGAGAATTCATTGATTAACTTCCCATATACCTTGAATAATTAAACCTTCAAATTTTGAGAATAGAACTTGGAAGTTTGAAGAACCCTAATCTACTTGAATGGAATCCTTGGAATGGATTTAGAGAGAGGGTCAAAACGACATAGTTTAGGTTAAGAAAGGATAGGGAAATACCCCAATAATCATGCCTTAAAAGTACCAGAGGGACTCTATAGATTGACCTACTATTTGTATAACTTTCTACGATATGTATGGGTCATCCCTAAAACAATATACTAGAGATAAAACTTTGAGTCAAACTCCACCAGTATCTCCTATGGTCATAGGTTCTTCTACGGGTCGTAGGCTCCAACCATGGAACCCAAGTTCATCTCAAAATTTAATAAAGTTCGGACCCCTTCTCACGACAGCTTTCTACTATTCGAACAAGAAATTACGGGCCGTCTTGCTGGTCTATAGGAGTTCTTCTAGTAATTTTCACAAGTTCAGAATTTTATTGGTGCTATTCTTCTTCCACATATGTTGTTAGTTTTATTCTTTAAAGTTGGGTAACCGGTGAATCATGGTTTTGACGTTGGCAAGCCCATAATTTTCTATTGGAGTAGCTCAGACTGTGTGTCATAGAGCCTGACTTGGAGGGTGTTCCCATTGTCAAGCCTAGAGGAATAAGATCAAAGAAGGTTAGTGAAAAATTAACAGTAATTACTATACAAAGAATTTATTATTCAAAAGTTACCTTTAAAATAGACATATAGCCCAAAGATAGTGTTCGTCTCTCCTCTTGATACTCCATCCATTTAATAATTAATTCACCTACACATCAAAATATTATAAATAGTATTAATATATCTACCACATCTAATAAACTATCAAAAAATTTAAGTGATCTATAAAATTGGACTATTCCAAAAGTACTGACGACATGAAAAGTTAAAATCTAGTTTAAAGGTTGCAAATGATAAAGTCATCAATACTTTATCCAAGAATAAAGATAATGAAATTAATAAATTAGGTTCTAACTATTCCATCAAAAAGAATTATTATAAGAGACCTCCTTTACAGATATGCAATTTGAAGAAAATGAATTTTTATCTAATACTTCACACTCTAGAAGTGAAATCATTGAGTGGAATATTGATGGATTCGGGAAACATCAAATATACAATAAATTACATGAAATGGGTATGGTCATTACGACATATTAAATGAAAATTTCATCATATAAACAAGATGTCACTTTAATAACATCCGATTTTACTGGAACATTAAAACATTGGTGGGACAATTACCTTACCGAATATAATAGGCAAAAGGTAGTAAATGCTACTACTATTATGCCTATCATAAGAAAACTGAGTCTGAATAGCTGCATAGAATCCCTGAGCCCATGAAGGAATAGAGGGGTCTCGGGGAGTACTTTCCCTATCAAAAATGGGCCTCTTGCTCCTGCTCTGACCTCCAGTTGGAGGCTCTTGCCTTCCTATTTTTGGAGTATTTAATCCCCCTTCGTTGATAGTGATACCCCGTACTCTTTTTCGGGGTAGCATGTCTATATATGTCTTTACCATATCTGCAAAACATCAGGGAAAAGTTAGAAAACCTTCAAACAAAAGGACATAAAAATAGTTGCAGATAGACTCGCCGAACCAGTCGGCGGGTCATCGAATCTCTTTGGCGAGCTAGGTCGGGTTCACCGAGAGGATTGGCTCTAAAATTTTGGCAAGTCGGCAATATGAAGGGCCTTTCGGTGAATCACCGACAGCTTTCAGCGAGCAAGGGATAGCCCGCCGAAAGTTACAGTGAAAAAAGGGTTCTGGGGTGCAGACAAAAGGCGATCAAGAAGTCTTTAGGTGAGTAGCCGAGTGCCTTCGGTGACCTCAGGCTTCTCGCTGAAAGTTACAGAGCCCAACAACACATTAAGCATGAAATTAAAGGCGAGATGGGGAACCTTGGTGAACCGCCGAGTGGTTCGGCAAGCTCGAGCCAGCTCGCCAAATGACCTAACGTGCCTACTTTCAACCCATCATCTCGAATTAAACCCCACAACCCCCGGAAACAAAATCAAAGCATGCCCCTATCGATTTAAAACAAGACCCATAACACCCATGACCCCGGGATATTCAGACTTCTCCCGGATTTGCCAAAGTTGGCCATTTGACGACTTTTTCCCTTAAGAATGATGTCACCCGCTCTCTCATTGGGAAAATTACATCATTTGGCACAACTACGTGTTAATAAGACTTCACCCAACTTGATCCAACAACATTCAAGCATAACCCCATAAGCGTTAATCAATTTTGAGGCGTAACATTACGGGATTTCAACATTAAAGGCAATACTGGCAAGGCATTCGAATTAAAATAGGCATCCAAAAAAATTAACACTATCAGAGAGGCCCAGTACAGGAGAACATGATAAGATCATTGAAAATGAGTACAAAATTCTAAAAATAAACTCGGGGTTCAGAAAACCAACCTTTAATGCCGATTAAATAAATACTGAAATGCTAGGTGGCAAAGTAATCCCAATCCGAGCATAAATCAAAGACTAAAATACTTCCAAAAATGTGAAAATATATAATCTAAGGTGCTGGTGTGAGCTTGTGAATATTGAAAGTGAGGGAAAGTGAAGAGTCGGAAGTTTAAACCTTTGGCCTTATAAAAAACCGTCTAGTTCTCGCCAATTCGGCAACATTAGTCGTGTTCTCTGAACCACTCGTCGACATGCCGAGTGGTCATTTACCTCGACGAGTTTTACAGACTCTCAGTTGATTTGAGGGTCCAAATGGCAGTATAGATCGCGGTCGCCGACCTGGTGAGCGACTCGCTATTAATTTCCTGGGGTCGCCGAGTTTTACAGCCTCTACTGTAAAATTGTCTTGAGTCCAACAACTGTCTGGGTCGTGGTCGCCGACCACTTCGGCGATGCACTTTTGCACTTTGGCTTGCTTATTTGCACTTTTCACTCACTTTCCACACTTTGTCCTGCACATTCAACATACCATTATTGCAAACATAAAAAGAAAGAAAATAAAACTTGGGTTGCCTCCCAAGCAGCGCCTTAGTTACCGTCGTGGTACGACGCAGGTCCACCTTCAAACCTCATTTTTGGGGTCGGCCATAGTATCACTAGACAATCCCTCTTTATGTTGTAGGTAGAGATACGATAGCACTTAGTTTATCTGGGTGTCTTGTAGGTGAATGATCATGGAATGGGAGGTTGTCGTCTGATTAAGCATTAAGATATCCTTTTTTATCTCATTCAACACTCTATCTTTTTCTTCGATTTTGTGTAGAATAAGTAAGAGGACCTCTTCTTTTTGTCCACCCTCTTGCTGCTTCATCTTTTGACACTCGTGAGGGGGAAGGTACTTGTCCTTCTTGTTGGACCTTGCCTCCAACTCCATGACCTTCTTGGACAAGACATCCAGCTGAGTCAACAATTCTCCCCATTCTTGGTCCTTTTCCGTTTCTTGATTAGTCTTAGTCATTTGGCCACCGTTGCTACCAACAATGCTCGAAGTCTCTGCTCAAAACAGCAACACACAAACAAGCAAAAAAAAACTAAGATTTAAGTAAGTATCACTATAACTAATTAGAACAAAAATTCCACTTAACTAAAAATTCTCAAGTAGCACCACTCCCCGGTAACAGATCCATTTTGATTTCACATATCAGGACACTTCCTCCAATACTAAGTGCCAACGATAGTGAGTAGTAATATAACCCAACTAAGTGAGTTGGGGTCGAGTCCCAAGGGAGTGGTTCGTAATCGTGAATCAATAGGCAAGTAAGAATATGCTCTAGTCAATCATAGCTAAAAACATTTACGAATAAAAGCATGGTTTAAATTAAGGGTGACACAAGTGTCAAATATCAAGGTTTTTTTTTGTATTATAAGCTAAAAAAACATATAGTACGAAAAGACGAATATGGAGACAGAATTCTCAGGATGTGATAGAATTATGGGCTAAGGTAAACAACTGGGTAATTGCAATTAATAGTAAACAACTGTAAATAGGTGAATAAGCTAGACTTTAGTGGGGGTAAACTTTCTCTCGAATAATTTACATCGAATCAAATTGGTATCTCTCGAACACCAATAAGCAGCAATGAAGCACAACCTTCGCTTTAGTCCAACCACTCTCTTGAGCTGAATGTGTGGAAAAGGATTTAGGGTTAACTCTCTCAAGCTGAACCCATGACAACCCAATACCTACAGACCATCAATACATTAATTTTGTTTCTAAAACCTCTCTCTCGAGTAGGCCAAAAAGATGAAGTTAAGATTGTATTTGCAACTATAACCCATTAAATTCAACCACAATTACTGAACGAAATCACTTTTAAACAGCAAATAAACTATCAATTAACAATACCCATCAGTTAAATCAACCCATAATCACACCCCAAGAATTAGGGTTTTAGCTAGACATAGTAAAAAGGTAAAAATCGTTACCAAGTTGTGTTTCCATCAGTTGGGTACGATTCATATAGTCTTTACAAAGGTCAAAGATGAAAAATCTTCAACACCCACTTCAAATTTCTTAGATATGGAAATCTTCAAATCTTCAAAGCAAAGGAAATATTGTCGCTAAACTCAGTTCTAAGCTCTCAAATTTCGAAATTGAAAAATAATATGTTTCAACAAAAGATCAGATACTAAGCTACAAATTTAAACATGTACTTATCATTTTCGAAAAGTGTGGTGCAGAGGTTCAGTCGGCGCAGTTAATCGGGATCGCCGATCCAATCGCCGATCATCCCTTTGATAATTTTCATTGCCGTTTTGCTTTTGCCTTCAGCATCTTCAGGTTATGTAACTTTGGGCGATATGGCACTGCATCGTGGAACTGTTCGGCGACTCGCCGACTAGATTTTCTCCTTCAGGACTTGGCACTCTGGAACATTAGGCGAGACCCTGGCCGTTCAATGACTCACCTAATGGGTTAGGCAATCCTCAGGCCTTTTTTCATTCGTTCTTTCAGCTGCCTTGTTCCTTTTTGCTCAATAGTGTCCATGCTTTGTTCCTTAATACAAATACCTGAAATTCAAGGATTTACATTAGTTATTGGTACAAAATATGCATTTGAGGACACTAAATCTATTCAAATAAAGCCCTAAATGAGTCCAAATTATGTACTCATCACTTAGCACTGAGTTGGACTAGGGTTCCGCGTACCCTCATAGTGTTAAAACTACGTGCCATCATAGGATTATAAGTCCCCTCTTTTGGGCATCATATTTAGTTATCATGCTAGTCATGCCTTTACACCCCTGGTAAGGTATATTGGGTCCTCTCAATAGGGCGTATATATCAGGCTCCGAGTTTAGCTATGTAACTTATGTAGGTTAATAGTAGCTCCTACAGTCAGAGTTTTGTGCATTTGACCACGTTTTTAGCAGTTATATCAGTTTATAGTTCAACATGTTATCTTCATGATTAGTACTTTGTCATTACATTCAACTTACCTCTTAAGCTATGTTTCAATATTTATATTCTTGCTCAGATTATGTCATTGCTAAGTTATGCTTTGTTTAGCTCATATATATTTCTTCAACTTAGTATCTATATTCTGCATTCCTAGTATATTCCAATTACTGATGCATAGGTACTCAACATCTAGATCACACTCAGATTGATTCTCGGTCCGCATTCAACATATTTAGTGGTGAGTCCTCCAATTCATAGGACAATAGACATGCTTTGATTTTAGTCATTATTTTTAGTGTTCAATTTTGTTAGAGTTAGCTGAGGTATAACACAGTAACTCAACTCAGTTAGAGGCTGTTGAGACATAATAATAGGTTCAACTTGAATTGTTAAGTGGTTGCAGTTATCACAAAATTCTTAGTATGTTTTATATGTTTAGGATATTTGGGTTTTATCCCCCACATCAGATATTTATTAATTTAGCTTCTGCATAGTTTATGATTTACTTGTTTATTTTCATTATGCTTATGATATGCCAGACTCAGGGTTAGCTTGAGGTCACTCATGATTCTAGGTCTCGTGTTACGTTAAGGGGGTAGCCTCGAGGCGTGACCACAAGGGTTCATACAAAGTCTTCATGAATTGAGAATTACATGGTGAAGAAGCATACTCATTTGTGAATAGGACATGGATATTGACTGAGCTTAACTTCATTGAGAACTTTTGATAGTAGGTGTTTCCATTGAATCTTCTTCTGTGATGAATAGTGACTAGCCAGGACTCTTATGCAAAGATTGCTTAGCCAGGGCTCTTCTTTCATCATTCCTAAGGTGACTTTCTTCGGTTCTTTTTCAATTTTCTTAGGCAAGATAGGCTCATCAATCATATTGACTACATATAGCTTAGTTGTAGTCCGAGATTTCATCTAACATGAGAATTGATTCATCTTTTTCTCTAGGTGTTCAATTGAGAGGGTATGTGATTCTATGGTTTGTGTAGTACAAGGTCGTGTTTCAACTCCTCTACTCTATCATTTGTAGAAATTATCTTCTCCATGACTTTCTCCAGTATTCTTTCCATGTTATCTTTGACCAGTGAATCTTACTCATTTTTTTAACGAAACTTTCTTTTGTTTTGACCTTTGTTTCATCCCTCATCTCTCCGGGATTTGTATCTTACTCTTAGGGAATAAAGATTGAACTCCGTATATATATCTCTTCATTACTTGATACATTTACTTTGATGAAATAAACCTCGCTTTTACTTGTTTCTGAGTCTCGGTATGCATTCCACATATTAACACTTTTGTAATTTTCTTTCCAATCTGCAATATGCAATTGGCTTAAATGGTTTTGATGGCTACTATGACATGCTTGCCTCTTATTCATCTTTTCTTTATTTCTACTCACACTTTTTAGTAGAGATGATGTCTATCATACTGTCGGCTCCCCTTTTGTGACAATTATAGTTTGTTTGAACAACCCTTTGGAGCAAACACTTGGATATATCAAATGACTGATCCATAGTTGATCCACCTGGTAAGCCCTTGAGAATATCTTTTTTCGACTACTCAAAGATCGGACGAAATATTGTAACAAAATGATTAAATAAATCATGCCTTGGTCACCTAACAACCCTTTGTTTAAATCACAGCCAAACTTCATAAAGTGATTCTTTCAGGTTTTGCTGGATGTTTTTGATTTCATCTCTCAACTCAACTTCAAGAGAAATGGAAAACTATCTCTTAACAAAAGTAGCCTTCAGTTCCACCCAAGTGGTAATTGACCCTCGGGGTCTCCACGCCATGTGGTAGTGTCTTCCGTTAATGAGAAAATAATCAATCTCAATCGAACCAATTCTTGACTTATAATCCCCCATTTTAAAACCACTTTGCCTTCTAATAGCCCTTCATTTTTAGAAAATGAAGCATTGGACTTGTCACTTGAAATACGACATCTCCTACCTCTAGCGGTAGGCAAATTGATTTGACTACACCTATCTCCATGGGTGCTTTATTTTCAGTGAATTCATTTACAAACCCCACATCACCAACAATTAATTTGTCATCCTCTTGATTCATCTTGTCCTATTTTTGGTAAGCAACAACACAAATAAAAAGTAACAAGAACAAAAAAATACACACAAGTTTAAATTTAAAAATTAGTAAAAGACTATCGTTAACAAATCCGTGGTAATGACGCACTATAAACACTCAATTGTGTCTCATATTTCAGAGCGTAGACGATCGTACGTAGCACAATAACGCAACTTATGAGGTCGGGGTCAAATGACAAGGATTGGTAGATGTGACTCTTTTTCAAGTGATTTGTCTATTCGAACTAAATAGAAAATTGAGTCCTCAATAATTGGAGGTTTTAAATAACAACTATAAGTTCATCAACATCAAGCAAAAAAAGTAGGGAGTCAACAAAAATAAGATATAAAAAGATTGAAAAGTACTAGGGGTGTGTGCATATTTATTGGGGTATATTTCTCTTCAGTTAAAATGACTAGGAATTAATGAAGATGGAGTTACAAATTCTAATCCCCAAATAAGACAGGTCTCTTACATTGTACCATAGATGTTTTCTGAAATGGAAAAACATCTAATGTGAAAAAAGAAGACAAATGGGTGGAGGGTGGTTGGAAATAAGAACATGGTTTTTTTTCTTTTTTACTTAATGTCTAAAATTTATTTTCATCTTTTTGGACTAATACGAATTGACACCCACATGCCATTTTTAGTTGGCTTCTTTGCCTTGTCATTATCGTGAGAATTTTACATGTTTTCTTGCCATGTAGTTTGAGGAAACATCGAGTGTACACTACATATATATCTTAGTATTGTTTTTAATTTGTATTACTAAAATATTTAGAATAACAACTTTGGGGAACTTTGTAAAAAGCAACAATGTATATAGTATTATTAAAACCCAAAACTTTGAAACTCGTAAACAAATAGAATCTAAAGAAAATAAAAAACAGTATGGAAAATATTTTTCATAAGGAAGAAAATTTGAGCCAACTTAATACAAAGTGTTTTCTTAAAGAAAATATTATCCTCAAGTACCCGAGGTTAATGAAATTATCCCCTCCCCCCAGGATAGAACCATCTTACGCATTGATGTTTTAGTACCTAATTAATACCACAGTTTCAGTGAACCACTCAACGGCTGTAACGAACACTCTAATTTATTTGTACAGAAGAAGTTCATAAATTCATAATGGAAAATGATAGAAACCCATCTATTTATAGACAACATAGGGTAGTATGAACATGTGCTTATGGTACCTTATCAGAAATGTCACAACCCTTTAGAAAAGTCAAAACCTTTAAGAGAAATGTCACAATCCTTCAAAAAAGTCACAACACATGAGAAAAGTTACAATCCTTCAGAAAAGTTGCAACTCTTCAGAAAAGTCGCAACTCTTAAGAAAAGTTGTTGTCACGCCCTGAGCCTACACCCTGGGCGGGACTGACAGTCGAGAACCATTTTTGGCCCCAAGTGAATCCTTGTCCTAGCTAGACTCTGAGTAAAAGACTTTAAGAATTATTACAATGATCAAATGCATTTATAAAACAACTGTATCCAATTAAACTCAAAATGTTTTACGATAAAACATTCAAACTAGCCATATATGGAAACTCAAGTCTTATAGTAAAACATATAAAATACAAGACTAAAGAACTATGAATACTCATCTATGAAGCCTCTAAAACAAAGATGGGTGTCGGGAAGACCCCCGATCATCCTAACAACTGAAATACTAAAGCAATGTAAAAGGAGTCCTCCGGAAAGCAAGGAGGCTCACCAACTAACTCTGAGTGCTCAACTGGATCAATGAGGCGCTGAATGCTGATCTTGGTTACTTGTGTCTGCATCATAAAACGATGCAAGCCAAATGGCATCAGTACATGGAATGTATGAAAATGCGAGGGGAATACTAAACGAGACATAAGCTTGAAAGAAATTTGAAAAGAACACTTGCATTGGCTTTACTCAACTCATGAATAACTCAACTCAAATGCAAAGTAAAAAAAACAACAATAATATTGCAATTTATACAAAGCATTTAAAACAATAGGTGATAACTCAATGTATTAAAGAGATACACTAACAACTCAGTTTACTCATATAACAAAGTACTATAATATTGTGGGAGTTTCTCTAACCGACAACCATCACTATGAGCATAAGTGATGATGCATCGTCTCGCCCACGTTGCCAGAACTGTCATATACTTCGCTATCATATAGAACGCCTCAACTAAGTGGATCCACTAGTCTATGCAAAAAAGCACTAAGGATTCATCTAAAAAGTATGATCCTTTCTACCATTGATGGCTACATGGTTTATGAAGACTTGAGTTATTATGAACTTGCATCCTCATATCCGTGCTCAATACTACTCCCAAAATATACTCAGCTCATATGTTTTTAAAAACAAAACTCTTTCTGTGATTTGAGATAATTATTCAAAAACTAGCTCAAAGGCTCTCTTGGAAATCAGTGTTTCCTTCCTTGGTCAAATGTGAAATCATTTAAAATCTTGAGAATACTTAGTTTCCATATAATCTTTGAAGAAATGAACTTTACTCTTACTCTTTACTCAACTCAAAGCTTAAGTCTTAAAACAAAGTTAAAACGTGTGAAAGACTTTTGAAAAAATCTATGAACTTCTCTTGACTTGACTCTTAACTTTTCTTTAATTGAATTATGGATTCAAGGTTCATGATCTCATATTTATGGATGATTTTTAGATGTACCTTAGAGTATAGAAATCAACTAGAAAATATAGGTACGTTGCTACGGAGCTAGTACGGAAGGAAGGGGGAAAATGGGAGAACTGGCATCCAGGAACGGGGCGCTAGCCTTGAAATTTGACAACCTGGGTTGGGGCGCTCTGGCTGGAGCGGCATCCCAGAGGCCAAAATTTAGATCCCCAGTTTGGGAACTCTGACTGGGGCGGTCCCCCAAGCCCCTGCCCTGGTGGATTCCAACTTTTCTTCTTTGTTTTTCAACTCTAAACCCCTTATTTCAACTTGGTTCCTACTCCAAACGCTGAGAATAAACTATACCATCAATATATGTAAGATTCTACTTGAAAATACACCTAAAATCATGAATCAAACTCAAGAAACATCAACAACAAGAACCCATAAGATTTCGAACAAATTATCATCAAGAACTCATAAGATTTGCTTTCAAAACAATACAACATGGCTGAATTGAATCATGATTGGAGCGTTGGTGAAATATCTCAATGCTATATGATCTCACATACCTCGTAGGATTGAATCCTTGGAGAAATCCACAACCAAAATTGAAAGATCTTGACGAGTCTTGACTTTTCTTCTTCTTTCTCCTCTTTTATCTTTTCTCCAAGACCTAGCGAGAATTTCCAATTGTTTCAACTGATATTATCCTGATTAAACCCCAATTAAACTCCTGAAAAATAAATAAAGTAATAGGATAAGGAAAAGACCAAACTACCCTTCCAAAATCCGGATTAAACTTTCCTTATTTGAACAACCCAACTTCAAATGGGCATATCTCTCTCATATGAACTCGGAATCGTGCAAACTCGGCATCGTTGGAAAGATAATTCCAAGATATTTCCTATGGTATCAGAGAACAATGTTCAAGTATCCTAGGTTGTCTATGACGTCGTGTCAAGTAGGATCTTATTTGTGGTTGTGAGGGCCCCACTTTTATAAATAAGTGACTACATACATTTAGGAAAAGTTTCTCTTTTTTCATACTCTTAATCGTTCAATTGAGCTATGTCATAGAGACTTATACTAATTCGTGTGTTCTCCTATCCCTTCGACTACCTCTTATATTAGAGGTGGTTGAAAAGGAAAGTCAGTTCTTTATCAATGAGTTACTCTTAACAAAATCATGAGGAAGGGGCTAGAGAGAAGCTGGTGAGTGATTTAAGTTGAGTTTCGAAGGAATGAGCTCATGTTCATATGAATTGTGCTTTAAAGCTAAAAATGAGTTGTAGTCTCTTCTCTAAGCCCTGTTTCCGCTGAGATCCTCATGAGAAAGTATGTTTAGAGCTTGGGTAGTATTTTTCATCCCAAAGAGGTAGCATAACTTACAAAAGTATTAGCAGTAGTAGTGAAAGTGCCCAGAGTTAGAGGAAACTATGCAGAGGTTCAGTAATGTTTGAAAGGGAGATAGTGATGGGGTAGATTATGTTATTGCAATCATGCACCCGGTAAGTTATAAGTGATGAGTTCCTTCATGAGTGAAATAAATAACAATAATGTTGTAGAGAGTTCTTGATAGAAGGAAAAGGAATAGTTACTCGTCATGATGAGATAAAGTATATTTTAACCAAAATTGAGTTGATGTCGATGTGCCATCTTGTTAGAGGAGACTAAATATATGTGTTGAATAGAATAACAGAGTATTCATGAAGTGATAGATCTAATCTAGGGTTATGAATTGTTTGAGATGGTCATGATGTTCCAAAGGTTATAGAACCGATTAAGTGATGAGGTATAATAACTGATCAAATAGTACTTAAGTTGTTAAAAAGGGATGTAGACCAGTTTAGAGATGATGGAATAGGTCCATAGCTTCCAACTGTCAGCTTTATATCTAAGGGGGAGATGATAAGATGAGAAATCAAGTTCAGTGTTGTAAATAAGATAGTAATGGGCTCAAAAGAGTATGGGAGATATATTTTCAGAAGTCCTTTTAGTAGTGGAGTGATGTTAGAAGGAGAATATTAATGTTCTCATCGTGATAATGATGGTGTGATAATCCCACCTAAGGTTATAAATGACAAGGAAGAGGATGATGAGATTTTACTAAGAGAAATAGTTAAATGAGAGCCCTTAGTTGGTTATGTGGCAGTGATGATAAGATAATGAGAACTTCTTAGGGAGTTGGTTGGTAAGAGCCCATAGAGCTGTTAGAATACTAAGATTGAATGTGTTGTTTATTAAATGACGTGGTACAAAGTAATGTTCTTGGGATGAAACTCCCTATAAAGAGGTATAGAACCCGAACCTTAGGATTTGGGTTAAGCTTTAATATAGTAAGAGTGTGTCATTAGAATTAGGCCTTGGTAAGAGAAGTCATGTACCTTTGAGGGAACTAGGAGTTGCAGCAAATAAGTTATGGTATAAGGAAAAAAGATCCTAGTTGAGGTGTGTTGCTAAGCTTAATATGTAGCAATCATATTACCCCAGGCGTGGTATTCCTATTCTTACTTCATGCCCAGATTTCCTTTGTTGAGGATAAGGTAACTTCAGAGAGAGTGTGACTATGTTTCTAATACCATCGTTCTTGATTTAGGTGTTATTGAAGGTCCGAACTGTTGGTACAAATCAGTGCAGCCTGTGTTAGTAGGCAATTTCATCAGTCAGAAGAGATAATGAGAGTAACTGCGTTCCATAACTAGTCTAGCCGTTATGCAAGGACGAATGATCTCAAGGGGAAATAATGTAACACCCTGAATTTTTTTTAACTAAGACTCGAGCCCTTCTTCATTGTGAGTAGGATTTTACCAAGGAATTTAAAATTTCTTAAGTATTAAGCTCAGGTCACTAGATATAGCACCTTGAGTTCCAAAAAGAATCAAAGAGAATTCCTTCAAGTCATTCATTAGTTCTTTGAAGTTTTGAGTCAACTTCAAACGACCATAACATTCAGTATGGGATGTGTTAGAAGACCCATAAGATATCAAATGAAAGATCTCTGAGTCCTCTTTCCAACTCCACTGAGTTTTCTAATTTTCGAGCTCGTATGAGCGAGATATGCTCATTTGAAATATGGCTGACCAATTAAGGAAAGTTACCCGAAAATATGAGAGGTATTTTGGTCCTTTCCTCACCCAATCGGATTAAAACATTTTGGGTAAGGTTTTAGGAGTCTAAACTGATTAGAATCAGGTTTATTTATTCCTAAAATATGCTTAGAATTTTTGGAGGAGTTCAAGAAGAGGAAAAGAGGAGAAAAGGGTAGAGCGTTCAAGATTTTTGCGATTCTTCGAGGGATATAGCCAAGGATTTTATCCTAGGATGTATGTAAGCTTCCATACTATTGGGTTTGTTCTCCCACACACCAATCATGAGTTTCTTTTACGAATTTCATTTATGAGATTGAATATTGATAATCTTGAAGTTTTGTGCTTCATTTTTTTATAATGAAGTTCTTGTTAAGTTCTTGAGGTGAGAATCAACAATGAGTACTGTTCTTTGTGGGTTTTGGTGTAGACTTTTATGTAATTTGGTTGGGTTTAAGGATCCAAAAGAGTTTGGTGGAAATCATTCGAGTTTAGACGAGGTAGGGCTGAAAATTGAAGAAAAGTTTGTCGGATTCGTCTGGAACGTGGTTGGGCCGGCGTGCCCCTATTTCACATGAAAGGTTGGTGCCCTGTGCTTGCAGTGCACCCCAGACCAAACTCAGTCAACAGAGGGCTGGCGTGGTGCGCCACTACTGTGCCAGGGACGTCAAGGCCTTGCCGCCTCCGTTTTTTGTTCCGTATTCGATATTTCAAAACATGTCTTTGCTTTCTTAGTGATTTACTATCTAACCTACATCCAATCATCAAGAAATTCCATATATAAAGTCATTATCCTTGAATTCATAATTCAAATTCAAGGAAGAGTTAAGATTAGAGATCAAGAATGTTTTTGAGTTAAATTATGAATCCTTCAGATCAACTATCAATTCGAGTTCTTTAAAAGGGTTCCTTCAATCCCTATTGATTCTAAACACTCTAAATTACTTCTAAACAAAGAGAAATAATTCATAACATGAATCATAACCTTTAATTCATAATTCAAATTCAAGTTAGAGTTAAAAGTCAAGTCTTGTGAGTTCTTTCGAGAAATTCCCTTTGATTCTTTTGAGGAGTCTTCTACATTTTTTAATAAATTATTTCAAGATTCAAGTAAGTGAGCATAAGAGTTAGGAGAATTTATTCATGATTGTACACTATCATTGAGATCCTTCATATCATGAATCATAACTCTTGAATTCATAATTCGAATTCGAGAAAGAGTTAAGAGTATAGTTGAAGAAAGTCTTCAAGTTCAATTTTCAATCCTTTGAGATCAATTATTGATTTGAGCTAAATTTTGAGGAAGTAAGTGTGACAATGAGAAGAGTCGTACACATGAGTTCCATATTGTTATGTAGATCCTTCAGTCGAGTTGTTCATTCCCATAAATTCCGCATGAAATCCATAAATTGAGTATCTTTGAGAGGAGTAGTATCTTCAAGTTCTAAGTCTTGAGTATTGAGTGCCTAATTCTTTTGAGATTATATTCCTAGTCGTGGGACTACTACATGTTACCCATGAAGGTTCTTCAGTTGAGTAGTTCATGCCCATAATTCTGCATGAACCCTATTTTTAGAAGTCTTTTACAAAGCTTTTTAAATCTTGTTTGAATACTTGAGCATATGAGTTTGAGGAAGAGTAGAGTTGAGTTCATTTTCTTTAAAATGATATATGGGAACTAAGTATTTCCAAGAGTAAATGTTTTTACATTTTAGAAAAGAGGAAACACTGTTTTCCAAAAAGAGTTTTCTTGAGCAGTTCTGGGAACCATCGCTTTTAAGAAAAATATTTTTGAGTGATAATCTCAAACCATAGAAAGAGTTATATTTTGAAAATATATGAGCGAGTATACTTTAGGAGTAGTACTGAGCACCGATATGGGGAAGAGTTCATATTACTCAGAGCCCCCATAAACCATGTAGCCAACGTGGGTAGAAAGGGTAATACTTTTTAGATGATTCCTTAATGCTTTTAGCATATACTAGTGGATCCCCTTAGTAGTAGCTTCTATACCTCGACAAAGTATAGGACAGTTCTGGCAGTGTGGGCTAGACATTCCTATCATCACATAGCTCATAGTGATTGTTGTCAGTTAGAGAATCTCCCATAGAGTTATATTGTATTTTATATATAAAAGATGAGTTATTATTGTATTTTTCAATACATTGAGTTGTTATCTGCTATTTTATATTTTTTTCAAATATTACCTCTTTTATTGTTGCTTTATCTTGAATTGAGTATCCAGAGTTGACTATCTTATTATTGAGTTAAGCCCTATTTTCTCTGAGTTGAGTTGAACTATGTTTCATTGAGTTGACTGAGGTGAAAAGAGGTAAGTATGTTTCTTTTCCATCAGTTCTAGCTTATGTTTATTCTTTAGAATTCCTCTTATATGCTCGTACATTCCATGTACTGAGCCATTTGGCATGCATCATTTCATGATGACGATACAGGTATTCAGGATAATCAACTGGTGTTTAATTGAGGTCGTGTGATATTCCAGTCAGCTTTGCCGAACCTTCTTATATTTCGGAGGACTTCACCTTTACCTTACATTTAGTAGATTTTAAGATGTCGTGGGTCTTGTCCCGGTATCTTTCTGTAATAGTAGATACTTCAAGAACACACATCTCGAAATTGAAATCTCTCTATATATATGGACGAATTCAAGTCTGTAAATCATGATTGGCGTGTGCGTGAACGAATCCAACACTATCAGAACTCACATACCTCTTTAGGAAAGAAAACCTTGGCGAAGATCTGCAACAAAACTTGAAGAACCTGATGAAGGCCTTGAATCTTTTCCTCTTTTTTCCTCTTTTCTTTTCTTGAATTCTTTTCTAAAACCCTAACATAAATTAGGATTGTGAAAACTGAACCAAATCAACTTAGACCCCTAAATATTATTATAATTCTTTTAAGCTGATGGGGTAAAGAAAAGACCAAAATACCCCTCGTATTTTTGGGTAACTTTCCTTAATTGGACAGCCTGACTTCAAAAAGGCATATAACCCTCATACGAGCTCGAAAATTAGCAAACTTGGTGGCGTTCAAAGGAGGATTCCAAGAAGTTTCATCTGATATCATATGGGCCACTTAACTCACCATGTACTAAAAGTTATGGTTGTTTAAAGTTGACTCAAAGCTCACAACTAAAGCATAACTTGAAAATTTCCAAATTTTTCTATTTTCGATTTAGTTCTTTCTACTTTTAGCTCTTTCAAAAACTGAGGTGTTATAGTGATAATGTCTGCTTTGGACCTAAGCCTGCATAACTTTGAAACATGTCATTATGTTGTAAGGTCTGGTTACTTATATGTCCAATATCTCTCATGTGTCTCAACATCCTCGCTAAGGTTTGCCCCACCGCATATGATATGCCTAAACTCAATACTCAGGTTTGATTACTGGGATTTGCCTTAATTAAGTTGAAATATGGCCCCACTTCGACAAGGCTAACACATGAGTTTCTTTGTTACCATTTGTTTGCCCCATCTAACTAGGATTTGCCTAAACTCTGTTGAACTCTTGCCCTAACACATGAGTGACTCTGATACCATTTGTTGACATCCTTTGAGAGGACGCAATGTCATGGTGACTCACAAAAATAAATAGTTTTAAAAATGAATGAATTTTAAAGGGTTTAAAAGGGGAATATTGAAAGGGAAAAGGGGAAAAAGGGTATAAAGGGAGTCCCCACCTAATTTTAGGAAAAATTAGGCAACCAATTAATAAATTAATTTAATGTACGTCTATGGAACCAAAATATTCTAGGTAAGGGTTCAAGTTATTCCAAAGGAAAGGTGTTAGGTATCCTTCGAAATCCACAAATGTGGGTCTCGACCGAATTTATTTTTCAAATAGAGGAGGAGATAAAACAAAATATAATAAACATGTGATATACACAAGTAATAAAATAAAACAATAATATATGAAACAACCTAAAGTTTTGCTAACATCGATATATACAAAATAATGAATAAATAATATAATTAGAACTTCATTCGAATAACTTCAATGGAAAACGACTTCGGTACCTGTAAAGACACGTAGTAAAATTGTTAGTAATAAATAAATAATAAATAAAAAATAAAAACACGTCTTATTAATATGGGAGGCCTTGGAAATCGACGGTAATTTCTTTATCGGCCAATTTTAACAAATAAAGTAAACAAAAGGCTAAAATATTCAAAAATAGAAATAATCAGTGATGAAAACTTTACATACAAATAACAATAAAGATGAGCCCTTTCCAAAAAAAAAAAATATAAACAAGAACAAGCGTGAATCAACAGTTAAACCTATAATATAACAACACAAAGATAATAATAATAATATTTCAAACGATCGTACATAAAAAATTATGATAAAACAGTGAACCAATCAAGAGAAATATATATATTCATAACCAACTAAATGCAATAAATATAAAATTAACTTTAAAAAGTAGCAAAAATTAATTATAATAAATCTAGTCACCAAAGTCAATTTACACACAATCTTGAAAAGAAAAGGAAAGAAAATAAGAACACCAACAATGCACAATGCCATACGATAAAATCTGGTAACGTTTTGCAACGGTAATAAAAATAGCTAAGGAGCGTGCGGGAAAGATTAATCTCAAGCAAAAATACTTCTTAGAAAAATTAACTTTAATAAACAACTAACAAATCTCAGAAATGAAAATAGAAGAAATAAAGTGAGTTGTTTGGAGTTCAAACCTCCAATAAAACTAGTGGTCGGTGTCATAGAGTTGTTGCTCACCGAATTACGTCAGAAACCGTAGATCTGGTCATTTTTGGCCTTGTAACATGTCTAATTTCAGATGGGTTTTCCAGTGGGCGGTCAGAAATGGAGCTTTGGTTCTTGAATTTGAGCTCATCACTCGTTGGAGTTGGCCGGAATTGATGGTGGCGAGCATCGAACTCGCTGGTTGTTGGAGCTATCCAGTATACCTACAAAATGGAGGAAAACCATGAAAAGGGAAGGGACTGACGGTGGTGTGGTGGTTGGATTTGGAGCTGTTTGAGCTTGTGGTGTGAGTTCAGCTGTTCTCCGGCTTGTCAAGAAAAATAGAAATGAGTCTGTTTCGAGCTACTGGTTGCAGCGATATTGTTTTGGTTTGGAGCCAGCCAGATTTGGAAATGGAATGGAGAGCTGTGGTATAACATCCTGCCTTAGAAATAGCTAAATTTTGAAAGAACGAATTCGGAAAGAGCTAATTTGAGATTTGTTCAAGTTAAACTTAAGTTATGAGTTTTAAGGTCAACTTCAACTAACCATAACATTCAGTACATGATGAGTTAGGTGGCCCATAAGATATCAAATGAAAGATCTTTGAATCCTCTTTTCAACGCCTCCGAGTTTGCTAAATTTTGAGTTTGGATGAGGGAGATATGCCCATTTAAAATCAGCCTAACCAGTTAAGGATATTTACCCAAATTAATGAGGGGTATTTTAGTCTTTTCTTTACCCATTCAGCTTTAAACAGTTTTAGTAGTATTTTAGTGATCTAAACTGATTTGGGTCAGTTTTCACAACCCTAAATACACTTAAGGTTTTAGAGAGAAGTTCAAGAGGAGAAATAAAGGAAAAGGTTCAAGCGTTCGTTCAAGATTCTTGTGATCGTTGAGAAGTATTCGCCAAGGATTTGATCCTAAGGTGGTATGCAAGATTTTATAGTGATGGGTTCATTTACCCTCACGCCAATCGTGAGTTTCTTTAGTTAAATTCGTCCATGACAACCCACGTATTGGAGTTCTTGAAGTTTCATTTCATTTCATAAATCCTTAATAATGAAGTTTGATGAATTCTTGAGATGAATGTTAGGAGTTTGAAGGTTGTTTTCGATAGATTTTTGTGTACTTATGTTGGGTATTCGAATCTAAGTGTGTTACGAAGAAATAATTTGATTCTGGGAAAATAAGGGACAGAAATAAAGAAGAAAAATCCATTGGGATGTTCTGGGAAGGGATTGGCCCGGCACGCCCTAGATGCGCCAAAAGGTCTGGTGTGGCGCACCTGCAGTGCACCACATTGAGTCCTCTAAATGTCAGGGTATGGTAGACCTCTAAATCAGTTTAGACCCCTTAGATATTAGTAGAAACGAGTTAGGCTAGTGGAGTAAGGAAAAGACCAAAATACCCTTCCTTAATAATTTGGATGGATTTTTTTTAATCAGACAGGCTGAAATAAAATAGGCATATCTCCCTCATCCGAACTCGGAATTTAGCAAACTTGATGGTAATAAAAATAGGACTCAAAGATCATTCATTTGATATCTCATTGGCTGGCCACCTAACTCATCATGTACTGAAAGTTATGATTGTTTGAAATTAACCCAAAACTCACATTTTAATACTAACTTGCATAATTCTAGATTTAGCTCTTTCCAAATTGGGTCTTGCTAAAATTAGTTCTTTCTAAGACTGAGTTTTTACAATATATCCCCCTTGGGAACATTCGTCCTCGAATGAGATCACTCTAAGTAGAAATAGGGGTTAGAAAATATCTAACACCCAGCTCACACACCCAACAAGCAATTAAAACAACTCAATATATCAATTTTAAAGAGTTGTTGACAATAAGTTATTACCTTCCCAAGTAGCTTCCTCAACAAATTGATTTCTCCATAGGACCTTGATTGATGAAACCTCCTTGGTTCTTAACTTGCGAATCTGGCGACCAAGAATCTGAACGGGTATCTCCTAATAAGATAGATTGTCCTTAATACCATCATTTTCAGTAGTTATAATAAGTGCATAATCTCCCATAAACTTCTTCAACTAATAAACGTGAAATACCGAATGAATTGCTGGGAATTCTGACGGTAGCTCCAACTCATAAGCTACAGTGCCAACTCTCATGGATATCCTATAAGGACCAATATATCGGGGACGGAGTTTCCCCTTTCTACCAAATCTCATAACACCCTAATGGAAGAAACCTTCAAGTAAACCCAATCATCAACCTCAAAATCTAAGTCTCGTCTCTTAACATCGGTATAGGATTTCTGATGACTTTGTGTTGTTTTCAGCCTTTCTAGAATGATCTTTACTTTCTCCGTAGCTTGATGAACCAAGTCTGGCCCTATCAACCCAGCTTCACCATCTTCAAACCATTCAATATGAGATCTATATCTTCTCCCATAAAGAACCTCATAAAGAGCCATCAGGATGCTACAGTGATAAATGTTGTTATAAAGAAACTCAATGAGAGGTAAGTGATCATCCCAATTACCCTTGAAATGCTTAACACACGCCCTCAACGTATCCTCTAAAGTCTGAATTGTGCCCTCTGCTTGACCATCAGTCTGAGGATGGAAAACAGTACTCAAATTTACCTTCAAACCCAAACCTTTATGAAAAGACTTCTAGAATTGTGAGGTGAATTGCACACCTCTATCTGAAATGATGGACATCGAAACTCCATGAAGTCTGACTACCTCTTCAATATATCATATGGCATAATATTCTGTTGAATAGGTAGTCTTTAGCAGCAATAAATGGGTTGATTTAGTCATTCGATCTACAATCACCCAAATCAAATCATGCTACGTGCGAGATCGCAACAAACCAGTAATGAAATCCATATTGATCATCTCCTACTTCAATTTCAGAAGATCTATTTTCTGAGCCATACCACCGGACCTGTGGTGCTCTACCTTGACTTGTTAGCAATTTGGACACTTAGGTGGTATGAGGGATAAATCATACCACTCAGAACCCCCATAAACCTTGTAGCGAACATGGGTAGAAAAGGGTCATACTTTTTAGATGATTTCTTCATGCTTTTAGCATAGACTAGTGGATCCACTTGGTAGTAGGTTCTATACCCCGGCAAAGTATAGGACGGTTCTAGTAGCGTGAGGCAAGAGTTGTATCATCACATAGCTCATAGTGATGGTTGTCGGTTAGAGAATCTCCCACAAAGTTACTGTATCTTTATATACAAAACTAATTACTATTGTGTTTTTGTTATACACTGAGTTATTATCTTCATGTTTTAAAGCTTTAATTTATAATGCATCATTATTACTGCTCTATATTGAAATGGGTAGAGTTGAGTTGAGTTGAGGAGAGGTGAGTTTCTTAAGTTTCCTTTCAGTATTATGTCTTGTTTTAGATTTCCCCTCGCATGCTTATATGTTCAATGTACTGATGCCATTTGGCTTACATCATTTTATGATGCAGATACAGGTAACCAAGATCAGCATCCAGCGCTTCGTTGATCCGGTTGAACATTTCAGAGTTATTTGGTGAGCCTCCTTGCTTTCCGGAGGATCCCTTTCCATATTGCTTTGTCATTTCAGGTGTTAGAATGGTCAAGGTCTTGTCCCGACATTCCTCATTATATTAGGGGCTTCATACACATATAGTTATTAGTTCATTAGACTTATTCATTGCAGTTGTTTGGATTATAAAGACTTGAGTTGCCTTACTGGCTAGTTAAATATTTTCTTTTATAACATTCTAGTTTATTACATGAATTTATCTTTGTTAAGTAAATTCTTCCGCTGAGTAGTAAGCTACGCCAAGGGTTCGCTTTGGGCCTACAATGGTTCTCGAATGTCAGTCCAGCCCAGGGTGTAGGCTCGGGGCATGACAACGGGAAGATCATCTGGAAATACCTCTAGAAATTCGCTCATAATTGGAACTGACTGAACATGTAGTTTATCAACACTAGAGTCATTAACTCAGCCTAAGTGATAGATGCACCCCTTGGAGACTAACTTTCTAGCCTTAAGGTATGAAATTAAATGACCCTTAGGCACTGCTGAATTACTCCTACAATCAATAACTGGCTCATTAGGAAACTTGAATTTAACTACTCGAGTTCTACAATCAACTAAGGCATAACATGAATGACGCCATTAGATACCTAGAAATCAAAGTCCACCATATCTAACTCGACTAAGTCAGCCATGGTGTCCTTGTCTTTGACAAAAATTCTACAATCACGATAAACGCTCTCAGCTAGAATAGACTAACCAACAAGTGTGGAAACACTGAAGGGCTCAAGAAGTTGCTCGCGAATAATATCAAAATTCATAACATTATATAGAGTCACAAAAGATAGACTCACACCTGGATTAAGCGATGCATATACATCAAAAGCAAAGACTTTGATCATACCAGTGACAACGTCAGGTGAATTCTTTTAATTTTGGCGATTGGTGATAGCATACAAATAGTTTTCTCCTTTGCCTGTCCCTAAAGAAACTCCTATAGGTGCAACTCTATCTTATGGAGCCACTGAAGAAGATTGGGTTGTATTTGCCCTATTACCACAACCTTGCATGTTCTTAGGGCACTCTCTCATGAAGTGACCTGTCTGACCACAATTGAAAGAATCAGTGGTGCCATCACGAGAGAATCCTGGGTGGCTTTTACCCCACCTAGTACATGTAGGAGTCAAGTTGGACCCTTGTGCCACACTACTTTGAGACTGAGCAGGTCTAGCTTTTAAGTTCTGCGAATTCTGATTCCTGAACTCAATTTGCTTCTTTGGTACAGGTGCACTAGAAGATGATGGAGCAGGTCCATTTGGCTTTTGTTGTAAGGTGTACATGTACGCATTATTATTCTGCTGCCCGGACTCATTCCATGTAGTCTTATCCTTGTTGTTCTGGAACTCTTCTCTATCTCTCAACTTATCTTCCTCAACCTGATGCACATGGAACATAAGCCTTGCTATGTCTATGTCCCCTGTCAACATCGCAACATTACCCACTTTTCTAGACAAACAAGATAACAAAGGCACAAACAAGCTCATCCATCTCATCATATCAACAACCATCTCCGAAGCATAAAGGGACAGTTTAGTGAACTTGAGGTTGTACTCATGCACACTCATGGATTCTTGCTTAAGAGTGAGAAACTCTTTTACCTTTGCCTCTCATAGCTCATGGGAAAAAACTCCCCATGAAGGCATTTTCGAACACAACCCAGCTCACAATTGGTGCCCCTTCATCTCATCTCTACTCTTCTTCCATTAGTCGTACTAGATCCTAGAAACATCCTTGAGTTGGTATGCAGCTAGTTCCATATGCTCAGCATCCGCAAAATGCATAACCTCAAAAACTTTCTGCAACTATTCCACAAAGTTTTCTGGATCCTCAGTGACACTTGAACGGGTGAAAGCTAGAGGATTCATCTTCAAGAACTCACAAATCTTGGATGTTTCAGCCATATCTTGTCAAACCCCTCTTTGTTGTCCAGCTTGGTTGGTCATCGCCTGCATCAACATTCGGATAGCATCCCAGAACTGAGCATTAGTTACCTATCCTAGGGGTTGCCAGAGTATAACGCATCCTCACTAAGTGTATTCGCTAAGCTATGCTTTTCAAAGAGATAAGGAATCATCTAAAAAGTAGGACCCTTTTTACCTATGTTGGCGTACATTGTTTATGATGAGTTTGAGTTGTCTGAACTCGTGCCCATATTGGAGCTCAATACTACTCCCGATAATATAATTAATGGTCATACGTTTAAAAACATTTCCTTCTCATAAAAATTTGAGATAATTACTCAAAAATTTCTCGTAAAAGAGATAGTGCTCAAAACTACTGATGAACTCATTTGGAAATGAAGGTTTCCTCTCGTTATCAATGTAAAAACATTACTTTGGGTAATACTTAGTTCCCTTATATATTTACTTTTTAAAACATGAACTCAATTCTCCTCATCCTTATACTCAAGTACTCAAGTCTTAAAACAAGTTTTAAAAGTTTGTGAAAGATTTTTGTAAAAGATTCGAAAGGCTCTCTAAAACTTGACTCTTAATCTTTTCTTGAATTTGAAATGTGAATTCAAAAGTTATGATTCATGATATAAATGATCTCTTGATGATTAAATGTAGTTTAGAATAGTTAAAATCAGGAAGAGAGTGAAGATACTTTTTAAAAGAACTAAGACGGGACAAACGACAGAAAAAGGGAGGGAGCAGGCCATCCTGGCACAATGAGTGGCACGAGGCAACAACCCCAAAATGTTAAAGCACTATTGCCGGCAACGCGTTAGCCCACACCCTAATACGACTGAAAGTTAATGTGGGAATCCTATGAAAGCACAGAGGCTCAGCATGCAAGGGGAACTCTAAAGGACATACATAAGCTTGAACTGGTATAAAAGGAAGAACATATTCACCTCATCTCAAATGAACTCAAGGATATTCAAACTCATAAATACTCAACTTAGTTCAATATAAAAGCAACAATAGAGATGCATTATAAAGAAAGCTTTTAAAATAGTAGATAATGACTCAATGCATTTAAAAATACAATAATTACTCAATTGTATGTAAAAATACAATAATAACACTTATTTGAAAGATTCTCTAACTGACAACTATCTCTATGAGCTATGTGATGATACATCGTCTCACTCACGCTGCCAGAACTATCCTATACCTTGACAGAGTATAACACATCATCAGTAAGTATATCCACTAAACTATGATTTTCAAAGCAATAAGGAATCATCGAACAAGTAGGACCCATTTTACCCTTGTTGGCGTACAATGTTTATGAGGACTTTGATTTGTCTGAACTCGTGTCCATATTGGTGCTCAATACTACTCCCAATAATATAATTAATGGTGATATGTTTAAAAATATTTCCTTATCCTCAAACTTTGAGATAATTACTCAAAAAGTTCTCTTAAAAGAGATAGTGCTCAAAACTCCTGATGACCTCATTTGGAATTCAAGGTTTCCTGTCGTTTTAAATGTAAAAACAATATTCTTGGAAATACTTAGTTCCCTTATGTATTTACTTTTTAAAGCATGAACTCAACTCTCCTCATCCTTATACTCAAGTCTTAAAACAAGTTTTAAAATTTTGTAAAAGATTTTTCTAAAAGACTCGAAAGGCTCTCTGAAACTTGACTCCTAATCTTTTCTTGAATTTCAAATGTGAATTTAAAAGTTATGATTCATGATATAAATTATCTCTTGATGATTAAATGTAGTCCAGAATAGTTAAAATGAGGAAGAGAGTGAAGATACTTTTTAAAAGAACTCAGACGGGACAAACGATAGAAAAAGGGCGGGAGCAGGCCATCCTGGCGCAATGAGTTGCACAGGGAGACCAAAAATGTTAGATGACTGTTGCTAGCGACACGCCAGTCCACACCCTAATAAGACTGAAAGTCAATGTGGGAATCCTATGAAAGCAAGGAGGCTCAGCATGCAAAGGGAACTCTAAAGGACAGACATAAGCTTGAATTGATATAAAAGGAAGAACATACTCACCTCATCTCAACTCAACTCAAGGATACTCAAAGATACTTAAACTCAGAAATACTCAACTTAGTTCAATATAAAACCAGCAATAGAGATGCAATTTAAAGAAAGCTTTTAAAACAGTAGATAATAACTCAATGCATTTAAAAATACAATAATTACTCAATTGTATGTAAAAATACAATAATAAGTCTTATTTGGAAGATTCTCTAACTGACAACCATCCCTATGAGCTATGTGATGATGCATCGTCTCACTCACGCTGCTAGAACTATCCTATACCTTGCTAGAGTATAACACATCCTCACTAAATGTATCCACTAACCTATGCTTTTCTAAGCAATAAGGAATGATCTAAAAAGTAGGACCCTTTTTACCCATGTTGGAGTACATTATTTATGAGGACTTTGAGTTGTCTGAACTCCTGTGCTCAATACTACTCCCAATAATATAATTAATGGTCATATGTTTAAAAACATTTCCTTATCCTTAAACTTTGAGGTAATTACTTAAAAGGTTCTCTTAAAAGAGATAGTGCTCAAAACTTCTGATGAACTCATTTGGAAATCAAGGTTTTCTCTAGTTTTAAATGTAAAATCAGTACTCACGGTAATACTTAGTTCCCTTATCTATTTACTTTTTAAAACATGAATTCAACTCTCCTCATCCTTATACTCAAGTACTCAAGTCTTACAACAAGTTTTAGAAGTCTGTAAAAGATTTTTCTAAAACACTCGATAGGCTCACTAAAACATGACTCTTAATCTTTTCTTGAATTTGAAATGTGAATTCAAAAGTTATGATTCATGATATAAATGATCTCTTGATGATTAAATATAGTTCAGAATAGTTAAAAACAGGAAGATAGTGAAGATACTTTTAAAAAAAACTCAGATGGGATAAACGACAGAAAAAGGGCGGGAACAGGCCATCCTGGCGCAATGAGTGGTACGGGGCGACAACCCAAAAATGTTAGAGCACTATTGCTAGCGACGCGCCAACCCACACCCTAATACGACTGAAAGTCAATGTGGGAATCCTATGAAAGCAAGGAGGCTCAGCATGCAAGGGGAACTATAAAGGACAGATATAAGCTTGAATTGATATAAAAGTAAGAACATACTAACCTCAACTCAACTCAAGGATACTCAAAGATAATCAAACTCTGAAATACTCAACTTAGTTCAATATAAAACCAACAATAGATATGCATTATAAAGAAAGCTTTTAAAACAGTAGATAATAACTAATTGCATTTAAAAATACAATAATTACTCAATTGTATGTAAAAATACAATAATAGCTCTTATTTGAAAGATTCTCTAACTGACAACCATTACTATGAGCTATGTGATGATACATCGTCTCAGTCACGTCGCTAGAACTATCCTATACCTTGCAAGAGTATAACACATCCTCACTAAGTGTATGCACTAAGCTATGCTTTTCAAATCAATAAGGAATCATATAAAAAGTAGGACCCTTTTTACCCATGTTGGCGTACATTGTTTATCAGGACTTTGAGTTGTCTGAACTCGTGCCCATATTGGTGCTCAATACTACTCCCAATAATATAATTAATGGTCATATGTTTAAAAATATTTCCTTATCCTCAAACTTTGAGACAATTACTCAAAAGGTTGTTTTAAAAGAGATGGTGCTCAAAACTCCTGATGAACTTATTTGGAAATCAAGGTTTCCTCTCGTTTTAAATGTAAAAACATTACTCTCGGTAATACTTAGTTCCCTTATATATTTACTTTTTAAAACATGAACTCAACTCTCCTTATCCTTATACTCAAGTATTCAAGTCTTAAAACAAGTTTTAAAAGTTTGTAAAAGATATTTTTAAAAGACTCGAAAGGCTCTCTAAAACTTGACTCTTAATCTTTTCTTGAATTTGAAATGTCAATTCAAGAGTTATGATTCATGATATAAATGATCTCTTGATGATTAAATGTAGTTCAGAATAGTTAAAATCAAGAAGAGAGTGAAGATACTTTTTAAAAGAACTCAGACGGGTTAAACAATAGAAAAAGGGCGAGAGTAGGCCATGCTGGCGCAATCAATGGCACGGGGCGACAACCTCAAAATGTTAGAGCATTATTGCTGGTGACGCGCCAGCCCACACCCTAATACAACTAAAAGTCAATGTGGGAATCCTATGAAAGCAAGGAAGCTCAACATGCAAGGGGAACTGTAAAGGACAGACATAAGCTTGAACTGATATAAAAGGACAAACATACTCACCTCATCTCAACTTAATTCAAGGATACTTAAAGGTACTCAAACTCATAAATACTCAACTTAGTTCAATACAAAAGCAACAATAGAGATTCATTATAAAGAAAGCTTTTTAAATAGTAGATAATAACTCAATACATTTAAAAATACAATAATTACTCAATTGTATGTAAAAATACAATAATAACTCTTATTTGGAAGATTGTCTAACTAACAACCATCACTATAAGCTATGTGATGATACAACGTCTCACTCACGCTGCCAGAAGTATCCTATACTTTGCTAGAGTATAACACATCCTCACTAAGTGTATCCACCGCTACAAGAAAATCAACCTCTAAGGAAGGGAAATCTAGTCCCTGAAAGTTGAAATCTTGTCCCGAACGAGCTATCGAGACCAGAAAAACATGGTCGTCACTCGTCCTAGAAAGTGTCGTCTCTACTGGTCACTAAGGACGAGTTCAAAAAACGGGTCCCTGAATATCTTTGAGACGAGAAAAAATGCTGGTCATGAAACACTTTTAGAGACTGCATATCTAGTCTCAAATGGACCATTGGTATTTTGGTTTTCAGGTCGTTAATCCTCTTTTGCGACCGTCCGCAACCTAGTCCCAATAACTCTTTAGAGACGACTGTGATCTGGTCCTACAATAACGTTAGAGACCATTAACAATCTGCTCCTAGAATAGTTGTAGCGACAATAACAAACTGGTCCTAAAGTAGTTTTATGGTCGAACAACAACCTGGTCCTAAAATTGCTTCAAAACGAATCACCACTGATCCTACAACCATTGATATCACAAGAATCTAACAAAATATCAAATTAATTACACAACTAAAAATTTTGATACAAAAGAATATATAGAAAGGTTTGCATGTAAAGAGTGCGATTGATTATAATAAATTTGTGAGCATCACAAGATGTAAGTTTCAATATTTTCTTAATTAATAAACAAAAAAACTAAGATAACATCCAAGGTTTTGCATAACATTCATAGCAAAGTAAGAATGAGTTGGTGCATCTTCAAAGCTATAATTCACTGAAGAATGCACAAAAGTTGGGCAAAAAACATAAAGTTTATTCTTTATCATGTGATATCCAGAAACATCTACAAAACCTGCAAGAAATAAGAAAAAAATCTATTAGAAAAACTTTCAGATACATCAATCAAGAAACCAACATCTATTTTGGAGAACCACACCTAAGTAACATTTAGTAAAAATTAGAAATAAATGGATAGACAAGATATCTTAAGAGACAATTTGGATGAACTATTTGGAAGTGAAACTTAGCTGATTTTGTAACAAATTAAAGAAAATTGTATGTGACAATAATATTTTAGGCTATAGCCTTTGTTGCACTGGTGTAGATAAATTAACAACAGTGACACGAATGCATTGGGACAGCCATGAAGATTGAGGCGATGTCCAAGATATAAGAACAAGAATTTTGACGAACACTTACGAGTTGATACAAGGAAACAACAGAGAAGGAATTTTATGGCCAATCTAAATCATCGGAGCTGAATGAAAATAACAGATACACATGCAAGATTAGTCATGTATTACTATGAATTGAGAAAAAATAAATTGCATTTCATTTGTATCTGAACCTTGTAATATTTATTATTAGTAATTTGTGTATGTTCATGTTGTTGAAACAGTAGAATGCTTCATCAGTCAATTGCCCAATCACGTGGAACATTCTTGTTACTAAAAGAGCAATAGGGTAAAACCCTACTTGAAATTTTATAACATGAATCAGAATCTTATATACTAGAGACACAAGGAAACCTAACAACAAAAATGAATGAGTTTTTAAGCTCTATAATTGTGCAGTTGTCCTAGAATTCATCGGAGGAATGAAAAAATAATCTGAAACAGTTTATTCAATTGGAGTGAACTGTTTTTTCAAGCTTCTTCATATTGTAAAAAGCGAGATGGATGAAGGAATGGAACCTTAAGAGTAGAGTCACAGCGATTGTCCCTAGCAAATAACATCATGGAGAGCCTCCAAAACTGTGTTGGGCCAAAGATTAGTGTACTTTTCTGAGTTGGCTTTTCTCTCGATACCTCTAATAGCGGCTTCTGTTCTAAGTATACGAGAAAGGTTTTTCTTTCAACAATTCTGCAACCCTTGCGACTGCCATGTAGATTGAGGGGATGTCCAAGATATAAGAACAAGAATTTTGATGGACACTTACGGGTTGATAAAAGGAAACAACAAAGAAGGAATTTTATCTCCTATCTAAAACAGAGAAGCTGGTAGCAATGTTATGTTGCTTGTTGTGCAGGAAATTTTACGTTAAGTAGAGATATACACCCGACACTTACCAATAAGCCTCTCTAGGAGCACAATAACGTGAATTTTTAACTTGTGCACGGTGGCCGAAATGGTGAGAGGGAGGATGAGAAAATCCAGCATCGAGAAGCCATTGATTGATTTTCAACAGCAAGAAAAGAATGTGAACCAGTAAAAACAACAGTTTGGATTAGGGGAAAGCCAGCCAATCAAACAGTGGCCTTTGCTGTCTGAGATGGATGTTGCTAGGGAGCTGCCAAAGAAGGTTAAAGTCAAGGATCCTAACCTTACGTGGCAGAACTGTTATGTTGCAGCAGTGTAGAAAATTTAAAAATAAGCTTTGTCTCGTTCTGTAGAAATTGTAAAACAGAGAAGCTCGCAGCAATGTTACGTGGCAGCACTGTTACGATGCAACAGTGCAGAAAGAATATCTTAAGAGATGAGCAGGATGAACAACAATTGGACTGAACATGGTAAAACAGAGAAGCTGGCAGCAGTGTAGAAAATTGAAAAACAAAGTTTGTGTCGTTATGCAGAAAACTAAAGACTGAGCCCATCACAATTAAAGAAAGTTGTGCAACTATTCAAAAACAGATCCCATCTCTACAACCACTAATTCTAAAGAAAAATAATAAAAAGTCAGCTATATTGTTACTAACTTGATCAGCTGAAAAAGGCAGTGGTCATTCAATTGAAACAGATGATGTTGTAGGTGGGACATGTGATTGCTGAGCAATGAACAATTCTTTCATATTCATTATCTCTTTCATCTTATCTTCTATGGTGGACAATCGATCATTCAAATATTTGTTTTCTTCATTCAAGGATTTGATATCCTCTCGAGTTGAACGTAGCGCGGACAATAATTCAGCCTTTGAAGAAGTTCCACCTTTCAAGTCTTTTGCCTTAACTCCACCCCCTAATCCAAATACATGGGTTCGAGTTTAAGGTCCACAACATTTTTCAACAATCTCTATAATAGGTAGAGATGGATCTACTTGAACCATTTCTTCGAGTTGAGCCTATAAAATATATCAAAGAATATTTTCTATCATAACAGATCAATTTCAAGTAATTAATATATTAAATTTACAAAATGCACATGTTTTTCAATTGCTTCAGGTTCAACAAGCTTGTTATCTTTCTTACGCGTCTCAAAGAAAATATTTGCCAAATCTGGTGGATTGCCATCTTTCCCTCCCTTTACATCAAAGTCAAACATGTCAAATAACACACACCTTGTAAAAAGTCTATTTTGAAAAAAGTAATTTTTATGACATTACCGTTTGATAGATAATCTCTCTAATAAGCTTGCTACCAATATGATGAAGCATCTTCAATTTAGCTCGGTTTGTTGCATTCCTTCTACTTCTTGCCTGTATTTATTTAACAATGAGTTGAATTCTAGGAGGATAAATGAAAATAATAGACCATAGAAAAGCTAATACAATTGCGGATCGGATATACTCTCCAAATAGGGCTCCGCTCTTGACAAAACGGGTATGTACCAAGAGGGAAAGCAAACAGCAGAAAAGAGAAGCTAGCAAAGTAGACTATTAATTCAATAGGCATACCTGAAAACTTTCAGAAGCAAAATGCTCCTTTACTAACCATTCCCATTCTTTTTTGTCTAGTCCCCTTGGGACATTCTTAAGAGACTGCTGGATTGGCTTGTCCTTCACATATTTTGCATGCAAGTGTCCTCTCCATTTATTCCATAACTCATTCATCCATCCCAAGATATGATCACGATGATCATTCATATCAACACTCTCAAATTTATGCTACAACAATCGAAACATGAGCTGATTTATCATCTACAAGCTTTATCTGTGTTTCTGAACAATTTGCTCCCAAATTATAAAAACACTCTAAGGTACTTGATTATAGATTATTTATCTATTACAATTGATTATCAATACTAGCTACTGTAGATAGACTTCTAAAATAAGAAACATTAGTTATATGGACAAAAAGACACGACATATCAGGTAGCAGTAAATAATATGAATCATTTGTATACTTATTACCTCAATAGCTGCCCACATATGATTCAACTTTTCTTGCTTAATATCATGGCACGATGATACTCCCAAGGGACAAATATTACGATCACGAATAATTTTACCCAAATGCCTCGAAAATAGATTGTTATTTGCTCCAACCGTTCGATTATTGTAAAAGGTTACTTTCAGCTTTTGTCCAATTTCAACTGAAGCAACTTCTTTGCACATGTTGCTTCCTCGAACTTTTTTTTACCTTTGTAGGATTAGATGAACCTACAGTTGCATCATTTGATAATAACTATAGAAATCAAACTCAATTCAAAGACTTAATAATAAATGAATTTAAGATATCACACCTTTTTCTGTTGTTTGAGAGTGTTTCATAACTTGATTAATAGATGGAGACAACGAAACATTGGTTTGCATACCCTCTTTCTCAAGAACAATATTTTCATTTTTCTTATTTCTTGACTAGAGGAGGAGGTAGAACTTGGCTTTGTGCCTTCAGAAGGAGTTTGCATATGTTGATTAGCACAAACAACACTCTTGTTAAAAGATCCCACCTCAGATTCAGAAATTCCTGCAGGTGAGCTCAAAGATCCAGATCTTTTCTCTAGTCCTTTTCTTATAGCAGCTGGACGCACTAAACGTAATATAAGAGTTCATCAAAAAAATTGAAAACATAACAGATTTATAAAAAATACATGTTTGAAAATATATTACTTGTTTCAACTTCTTGGGTGGATTTCTCAACCGTGGAGTTCTTATAAATCATTTGCATTCCTTCACTAGTGAAGATGGTAGACTTTTTAAGTCCTTGTCCTCTGTCCCTCTCCATAGAACCTGAAAAAAAGTCATTTGTTTTAGATTAATAAGTTTGTAGCTGAAGTGAAAGATCATGTGAAATATGAGCTACTGTTATGGACTAGGTTTACACTCGGAGAATTCCCTATCAGATACTAATTGGGACTGCCTCTATCATCTAAGGGAGGTGAATACTCAATCACAAGGAGCCATGTTGATCTTAGAGGGCACTACAATAGACACCTATTAGGGGCTGATAGTGACAATTATTCATGTATATATGGGGCTGATAGGTTTAGACACCTAGTAGGATTGTATATACCTATTACTATTCTTAACTTTTGTCAGTAGTGGAAGTGACAATTATTCATGTCTTCGTGTAGTGAAGTATATTCTGCAATATATGGGGCTGGTAGGTTCAGAATGTTTGACAGCATGCGGTAGTATGGACAACAGTGGAGAAATCCAAACTGGATGAAGGCATGATTACGTGTAAGATGAATCAGAAACTGAGAAGATTAGTTTCTGCAGTAAATTTAAACTTCAGAAAGCTAGATAGTCCAGAGTTTATCAAAAAAAATTAGACCACAACAAATTTGCAAAAAATACATGTTTGAAATATCTTACTTGTTTCAACTTCTTGGGTGCATTTCTCAACTTTAATAGCCGATGTAGGAAATGAAAGATTAATTTGCTTGTTATCTTTCTCAGGAACCATGGAGTTCTTATAAATCGTTTGCATTCCTTGACTAGTGAAGATCGTAGACTTTTTAAGTCCTTGTCCTCTGTCCTTCTCTGTAGAACCTGGAAAAAAAACAATCATTTGTTTGAGATTAAAATATTTTCAAGGGTGGGGGAAACCAATATACATGGAGTGATAGGCAAGAAAGCAATAGAGTTTATTCGAAGACAGATTGGGTATTTGTAAATGGAGATTGTGGGACTACTTTCTTGGACGAAGGGGTGAGTGATCATATTCCAGCAATGTTGTCCTTAGTAAATATCCAGGTGGGGAGGATGAGATCTATCAAATAGATACAGCAGGGGGGATTATTTCTGACACTGAGGCTGCTAGAGATGAAAGGTAAATTACATCAAAATCCTTTAGATATCCAAGTCAATGTAGCAAACAGGAAAGTATTTGGGAGAGTCAATAAATTATGGCATAATCTTACTTACTTTAACGAAGAACGACAACATGGATTAGGCTTGGGGACGAGAACACTAAGTACTTCTATTCAGTGATCACATAAAGAAGATTGATACAAGTTGTGGCACAACTGACGGATGAGAATTTAAGAGTACAGACTGACCTGGACAAAGTGGATGATATATTTGTGACGTATTATCAGCAATTATTAGGTGAAACAGGGGCGACAAGGGAGAAATAACTAGCTAAAAATCACTCACCAAGTAAAAATCAATCATTTTTTAGATTACAAATCAATAAGTTCTGTCATTTTCGTCGGAAATGGTTGAAATTTCACACCTCCTCCTCCAAGATAAATTACAGAATGCAGGAAAAGAATTTTCTCTTCAACACAATTAAGGATTTTGCTTATGGTCTGAAGTAATAGAATACAAAATATCTTACTTGTTTCAATTTCTTTGATGTACTTCTTAACTAGATCACTTGATTGAGGCAATAAACTCTTAGATGGTGTATTCCCTTTCTCACCCAAAGATTTAAGCCCTCATCCCCATCCCTTTCCTATAGCACCAGGCGCGACAAATGTATATCTGATAGTACTCTTCATATTAGAACCAACCTCATTTTCAGTTTTCAATGGTTTCATCTTGAACCTGCAAAAATAGTCAAAAGTTAAAGTTTGGACCTGAAAAATATGTAACAATATAGTGATAAAAAAAACAGTGCCATCATACTGTTTAACAATGAATATATTGATTCATAAATAGATACTTCACCTCATTAGTTCTTTTTCTTTTCTTTTGTGAAGGGCTTCCTAACTCTACAATATCATCCTGCATTTGTTCCACAATCTCATATGAATCACGAGGTTGAGTCTTCTTCACTACTTGCCAACCTTTGTTGAAATTATCATTAGCATAAAATACTTTAGATGCTTGATCCGCTAAAACAAATGGCTCATTTATTTTCAAAAATCTGTCCGGCTTAACACTCACAAAATCATATTCATCCTTTTTAACTCCTTTTATTTCATCATACACATCAAACCAATTACATTTAAATAAAATCACTCTTCTATCCATGACAAATTGCAACTCAATTATATCTATTAAGACTCCATAGTAATCACGGTTTTCACTATCTTCATTATTCTCACCTAATACAACAACACCACAATTTTGAGTCCTTAACTTTTCATCATACTCTTCTACATGAAATCTATATCCATTAACAATGTAACCATTAGAAAGCGTCGAATATTTGGTGGGACCGCGTGAAAGTGAGAGTAGATCTTCCATGATACAACTATCATCTCCTTAATGCAATTGTGCGACCTATTAACAAGATTTCGTTGAATATTTTAGAATGATTATTACCATATTAGAATATCAGTTTTTATATATATGTATTACTCACTCTATCTTTAAACCATTCAATAAATTGTCGGCTCCATTCTGCATCAGACAAGTGTCGAGCATTCTCCTGAGTTTGTGCAAACTCTCTACAAAATTGAACTGAACCATAAGTCCACATATATAAAAGAAATTACCCTAAAAGAAATAACAATGAGATAATATGAAAGAACTCTCCATACTTGAGATATGGTAAGACTTCATCACATTTCTTCAGTATATATACATGCTTGTTCTAATTCATCCGCTTCAAGCTCACATGGATCTTTAGCTCCTAGAGTTCTTCCAAGTTGACTAAAGATAGATAAACCGCCATTTAATTGTTTTAAACCACCATCATAATTTCGCTCGGGCCGATTGAATCTTGTGTCAAATTTATGTAGATACCTTGAACATAGTGTCATACATTCATGTGCAATGTATCCCTCTGCAATACAACCTTCAGGACATGCTCTATTACCAATGAGAAATTTCAAAAAAATAACCATCGCTCCACAGGATACATCCACCAATAATGAATCGGTCCAGCAATCTTAGCTTCAGTAGCTAAATGAACAGGTAAGTGCACCATCACATCAAAAATGAAGGAGGGAAGACCTTTTCTAACTTGCAAAGTGTTGTAGGTATTTGCGCTTCAATATGTTCCAAGTTATCAATTCTCAACTCCTTTGATCCAAGCACACTAAAAAATATAGATAATTCAATAAGTTGTTCACACACTTCTTTTGACAGCATACCACGAAGTGCAAGAGGAAGTAGATGTTGTAAGAGAACATGATAATCATGGCTTTTCAATCCAGATATCTTGTGATCTTTCAGGTTCACACATTGAGAAATATTAGATGAAAAACCATCAGGAACCTTTAGATTCTTTAAGAAAAGGCACAATTTGTGCTTATCTTCTAGAGACAATGTGTAGCATCCTGTTGGAACTTCAATCTTTTCCCCCGTTTGGATGGGGTGCATTTCTGGCCTAATGTTCATCTCTTCCAAGTCTAATCGAGTTTTGATTGTGTCCTTGGTCTTGCCTTTGACATTCATTATTTTCCCCATGATATTATCACATATATTTTTTTTCAATATGCATAACATCCAAATTATGTCGCAACAAAACACACTTCCAATATGGAAGTTCAAAAAAGATACTTTTCTTGTTCCAATTATCCTTCCGATTTTCATGTGATACCTTCTTTGTTTTCTTAGGATCCTTTGATAACTGTAGCCCTTCAAGATCTTGTACTTGATTAAGTATCTTAATACCTGAACACATTTTTGGTGGGGGCCTTTTCTCAATTGTACCATCAAATGAGTCCTTATAATTTCTCTATTTGTGATTTTTAGAAAGATAACGTCGATGACCCATAAAACACTACTTTTTACTATTCGTCAATCGAATTGAGGAAGTGTCTTTATTGCAACATGGGAATGCCATTTTTCCTTTTGTACTCCATCCAGATAAATTTCCATATACTGGAAAGTCATTGATTGTCCATAATAAAGAAGCATGCAATTTAAAATTTGTTCTAGTAGATGCGTCATAGGTCTCAATACCAACTTCCCACAACTCCTTCAATTCCTCTACTAAAGGCTGAAGATATGTATCAATTGCATCTCCTGGACCATTTGGACCTGGAATAAGCATAGACAAAATAAAATTTTCTTGCTTCATACACAACCAAGGTGATAAATTATAAGGAATAAGAACAACGGGCCAAATGCTATGTGAGGTTTTTGAATTTCGAAATGGTTGAAATCCATCACTATCAAGTCCAAGTGGAACATTACGAGGCTTAGCCGCAAATGAAGGATGAAGTTCATCAAATGACTTCCATGCCATTGAATCAACTGGATGTCTCATTTTTCCATCATCAACTCTTTTATCCTTCTGCCATGTCATTAGAGTAGATGTCTTTATAGACATAAACAACCTTTGAAGTCTAGGCTTTACAGGAAAATAGCGTAAGCTCTTTAACGTATCTTTTTACCTTTTTTATTCTTTGTTTCCCATCTATGTGTATTTATTTTCCATCTGGATGCACCACAAACTTTGCGAGAATCAAGGAAGCTATCCTCCTTCCAGTATAACATGCAATCATTAGCACAAGCATCAATCTTGTTGTATGAAAGCCTGAGTTCTTGAATTATCTTCTTTGCCTAATAATATGAGTTTGGAAAATTGGCGCCATCAGGTAACAAATCGGCTTTCAACATTTTCAATAACATGGTAAATGATGCATTACTCCAACGACCCATACTTTTGATGTGAAGCAATTTGATCAAAGAAGAAAGCTTTGAAGCTTTAGAATATTTGTATAATGGCAGTTCAAAATCCTTCAATAGGTTGTAAATCTTTTTTGCTTCAGCATTCGGTTCCTCCTCAAGTAAATCATCACAATCCGTATGTGTAGTTCCTCCATCAAGATTAGGATATAAATCTCTCAACAATTCTTCTACTTCATCTTCACTCTCACATTCTTCTACTTCATTATCATCTTCATCTTCTGACGTATCTTCAGATTCATATTCTAATTCTGACATTGGCTCACCCAAACATTCTCCATGGTGATACCAAAAAGTATAATTGGGAATTATTCCATTTACTATCAAATGTGTCTCAACTATTTTACGAGTTCCTAAAGTTGTATTGTAACATTTGACACATGGACATCGTATTTCATATTCTTCTCCTGTTTTTTGAAAAGCATAATCCAAAAACTTTTGCACTCCAACTAAGTAGATTTCATTGAGACGATTATCAACAAGTTCCATTCACTACTTGCTAGGTGTCATAACCTTTAATAGAACGTACAATTTTTTTTAAAAGATAAAGAATAAAAAAAATATTAAGATGCAAATAACTTATTACGATCCGATACACACAATAGGGTTGAACTCTAAGGTTAGAAAGAAAGAATTAAGAAAATTAGAAATCACAATTTTTCACCAGAACTATATGTTACAACCTTGAGAAACAATCAGAAAAGAGAATGTAACTAAATAGTTGATTTACTTGAATCTACAAACAATACATAAAGAAAGAACTAAGAAAATTAGAAATCACAATTTTCCACCAGAACTATATGTTTCAACCTAGAGGAGTAATCAGAAAAGATAATGTTATCCTATATTCATTGCTACAAGCTACAAATTTTTTTGTACTTTCTGGAACACATAAATTCATAAGAAAAACATTCTGTTTGGGAGTATCGCCTACCCTACTTATAACAGAAACATTAAAATTATGTAAGTATATCTTACTATTAAAGTTACATGTAACGGGTCTAGTTCCTATTTCGCTCGCAAAATATCAGCATCGAAGACAAAAAAGTAGTATATGTTGTTGGCGAAATAATTAGACTTTCCAAATACAATATGCACTCTATAAAAAATTTGAATCCACAGACACATACAACAGTTAACAAAAACAAGTCACTATTTGAAAGTCAACCCAATAATCTTTCACTGATTGTACATAAGTAAACATATCAGATTATGAAACTTTTAACATATCTAATGTTATAAAATAGGAAGAAAAAGAAGAAGAGTAACTTAAATAAAACAATAAAAAATCTATCAATACAGTTTATGAAATTCGAAACAACAAAAGCTTGATTAGAAGAGCAAGCAAACTTGTAAGATCTGTTTCACCGATCGAGCAACTATTAGCAGCAACTATACGTTTTACCTCTTTGATGAGCAGCTGCGATGGAAATCCTTTGATGAAGAAGACAGAGTTGAGCAGCTGCAATGGAAATATTTTGATGAAGAAGACAGAGATGCGAAGAACAACAACGATATAATAATGTTGAAGAGATCGATCGATATAGAGAAGCTTGTGAGTTGCGACCAGTAGAGGAAGAGTTTTTTTTTCCTTTGTACATTTTTACCTTTTAGAAAATAGAGGGTTTTCCTTTTTGGCTAGTTTCAATAATATAATGTAAAAAAATTGCCGCCTAAATTTGGGTGATTTTTTAAATATTTTATTAAATTTTGGCTGGCAGTAGCGCGCTAAAAGTCTTAGAATTAGACTTTGGGACCAGTTAATATGTTATTTAGGGACCGGATTAAGTATCTTCGCAATAGAAAATACAAATAAGGACCGGAATATAATCTCGTCCCAATATATATATCTGTAGAGATGGGATTAGTAGCTGGTCCCTAAATGTCGGTCTTAAATAAGAGTTTTTATTGTAGTGCACTAATCTATGCTTTCCAAAACAATAAGGAATCATCTAAAAAGTAGGACCCTTTTTACCCATGTTGGCGTACATTGTTTATGATGACGTTGATTTGTCTGAACTCGAGCCCATATTGGTGCTCAATACTACTCCCAATAATATAATTAAAGGTCATATGTTTGAAAACATTTCCTTATCCTCACAGTTTGAGATAATTACTAAAAAAGTTCTCTTAAAAGAGATAGTGCTGAAAACTCCTGATGAACTCATTTGGAAATCAAGGTTTCCTCTCGTTTTAAATGTAAAAACATTACTCTTGGCAATACTTAGTTCCTTTACGTATTTACTATTTATTTAAAAAATTTTAAAAGATTTTTCGAAAAGACTCGAAAGGCTCTCTAAAACTTGACACTTAATCTTTTCTTGAATTTGAAATGTGAATTCAAGAGTTATGATTCATGAAACAAATGATCTCTTGATGATTAAATGTAATTCAGAATAGTTAAAATCAAGAAGAGAGTAAAGATACTTTTTAAAAGAACTCAGACGGGTTAAACGATAGAAAAAGGGCGGGAGCAGGCCATCCAGGCGCAATGAGTGGCACGGACTGACAACCCCAAAATGTCAGAGCACTATTGTTGGCGACGCACCAGCCCACACCCTAATACGACTAAAAGTCAATGTGGGAATCCTATGAAAGCAATGAGGCTCAGCATTCAAGGGGAACTCTAAAGGATAGACATAAGCTTGAACTGATATAAAAGGAAAAACATACTCACCTCATCTCAACTCAATTCAAGGATACTCAAAGGTACTCAAACTCAGAAATACTCAACTTAGTTCAATATAAAAGAAACAATATAGATGCATTATATAGAAAGATTTTAAAATAGTAGATAATAACACAATGCATTTAAACATACAATAATTACTTAATTGTATGTAAAAACACAATAATAGCTCTTATTTGGAAGATTCTCTAATTGACAACCATCACTATGAGCTATGTGATGATACAACGTCTCACTCACGCTACCAGAAGTATCCTATACCTTGCTAGAGTATAACACATCCTCACTAAGTCTATCGAATAAGCTATGCTTTCCAAAACAATAAGGAATCATCTAAAAAGTAGGACCCTTTTTACCCATGTTGGCGTACATTGTTTATGAAGATTTTGATTTGTGTGAACTCGTGCCCATATTGGTGCTCAATACTACTCCCAATAATATAATTAATGGTCATATGTTTAAAAACATTTCCTTATCCTCAAACTGTGAGATAATTACTCAAAAATTTCTCTTCAAAGAAATAGTGCTCAAAACTCCTGATGAACGCATTTGGAAATCAAGGTTTCCTCTCGTTTTAAATGTAGAAACAGTACTCTTGGCAATACTTAGTTCCCATATATATTTACTTTTTAAAACATGAATTCGACTCTCCTCATCCTTAATCTCAAGTATTCATGTCTTAAAACAAGTTTTTAAATTTTGAAAAAGATTTTTCTAAAAGACTCGAAAGGCTTTCTAAAACTTAACTCTTAATCTTTTATTGAATTTGAAATGTGAATTAAACAGTTATGATTCATGACATAAATCATCTCTTGATGATTAAATGTAGTTCAAAATCGTTAAAATAAGGAAGAGAGTGAAGATACTTTTTAAAAGAACCCAGACGGGACAAAAGAGAGCAAAAGGGCGGGACCAGGCCATCCGGGCGCAATGAGAGGCACATGGCGACAACCCCAAAATGTTAGAGCACTATTGTTAGCGAGGCGCCAGCGCACACCGTAATACGACTGAAAGTCAATATGGGAATCCTACGAAAGCAAGGAGGCTAAGCATGCAAGGTGAACTCTAGAGGACAAACATAATCTTGAACTGATATAAAAGGAAAAACATACTAACCTCATCTGAACTCAAATCAAGGATACTCAAAGATACTCAAACTCAGAAATACTCAACTTAGTTCAATATAATAACAATAATTGAGATGCATTATAAAGAAAGCTTTTAAAATAGTAGATAATAACTCAATGCATTTAAAAATACAATAATTACTCAATTATATGTAAAAATACAATAATAACTCTTATTTGGAAGATTCTCTAACTGACAACCATCACTATGAGCTATGTGATGATGCATCGTCTCACTCACGCTGCTAGAACTATTCTATATCTTGCCATAGTATAACACATCCTCACTAAGTGTAACGACTAATCTATGGTTTTCAAAGCAATAAGGAATCATCTAAAAAGTAGGAACCTTTATACCCATGTAGGCGTACATTATTTATGAGGACTTTGAGTTGTCTGAACCTATGCCCATATTGGTGCTCAATACTACTCCAAATAATATAATTAATGGTCATATGTTTAAAAACATTTCCTTATCCTCAAACTTTGAGGGAATTACTCAAAAGGATCTCTTAAAAGAGATAGTGCTCAAAACTCCTGATGAACTCATTTGGAAATCAAGGTTTCCTCTAGTTTTAAATGTAAAAACATTTCTGACGGTAATACTTAGTTCCCTTATCCATTTACTTTTTAAAACATGAACTCAACTCTCCTCATATTTATACTCAAGTACTCAAGTCTTAAAACAAGTTTTAAAAGTTTGTAAAAGAATTTTCTGAAAGACTCGAAAGTATCTCTAAAACTTGACACTTAATCTTTTTATGAATTTGAAATGTCAATTCAAGAGTTATGATTCATGATATAAATGATCTCTTGATGATTAAACGTACTTCAAAATATTTAAAATCTGGAAGAGAGTGAAGATACTTTTCAAAAGAACTCAGACGGGATAAACGACAGAAAAAGGGCGGGAGCAGGCCATCCTGGCGCAATTAGTGGCACGGAGAGAGAACCCCAAAATGTTAGAGCAATATTGCTGGTGACGCGCCAGCCCGCAGCCTAATACGACTGAAAGTCAATGTGGGAATCCTATGAAAGCAAGGACGCTCAGCATACAAGGGGAACTCTAAAGGATAGATATAAGGTTGAACTTATATAAATGGAAGAACATACTAACCTCATATCAACTGAACTAAAGGATACTCAACGATACTCAAACTCTGAAATACTCAACTTAGTTCAATATAAAAGCAACAATAGAGATGCATTATAAAGAAAGCTTTTAAAACAGTAGATAATAACTCAATGCATGTAAAACTACAATAATTACTCAATTGTCTTTAAAAATACAATAATAACTCTTATTTGGAAGATTCTCTAACTAACAACCATCACTATGAGTTGTGTGATGATACATCGTCTCACTCACGCTGCCAGAAGTATCATATATCTTGCCAGAGTATAACACATCCTCATTAAGTGTATCCAGTAACCTTTGCTTTTCAAAGAAATAAGTAATCATCTAAAAAATAGGACCCTTTTTACCCATGTTGGCGTACATTGTTTATGAGGACTTTGAATTGTCTGAACTCGTGCTCATATTGGTATTCAATACTACTACCAATAATATAATTAATGGTCCTATGTTAAAAAACATTTCCTTATCCTCAAACTTTGAGATAATTACTCAAAAAGTTCTCTTAAAAGAGACAGTGCTCAAATCTCGTGATGAACTCATTTGGAAATCAAGGTTTCCTCTCGTTTTAAATGTAAAAACATTACTCTTGGCAATACTTAGTTCCCTTATATATTTACTTTTTAAAACATGAACTCAACTCTCCTCATACTTATACTCAAGACTCAAGTTTGTTAAAGATTTTTCTAAAAGACTCGAAAGGCTCTCTAAAACATGAGTCTTAATCTTTTCTCAAATTTGAAATGTGAATTGAAGAGTTATGATTAATGATATAAATGAATTCTTGATGATTAAATTTAATTTAAAATAGTTAAAATGAGAAAGAGAGTGAAGATACTTTTTGAAAGAACTCAGACGGGATAAACGACAGAAAAATGGCGGGAGCAGGCCATCCTGGCCCAATTATGGGCACGGGGCGAGAACCACAAAATGGTAGAGCACTTTTGCTGGCGACGCGCCAGCCCACACCCTAATAAGACTGAAAGTCAATGTGGGAATCCTATGAAAGAAAGGAGGCTCAGCATTCAAAGGGGACTCTAAAGGACAGACATAAGCTTGAACTTATATAAAAGGAAGAAGATACTCACCTCATCTCAACTCAACTCAAGGATACTCAAAGATACTCAAACTCTGAAATACTCAACTTAGTTCAATATAAAAGCAACAATAGAGATGCATTATAAAGAAAGCTTTTAAAATAGTACATAAGAACTCAATGCATTTAAAAATCAATTAATTACTCAATTGTATGTAAAAATACAATAATAACTCTTATTTGGAAGATTCTCTAACTAACAACCATCACTATGAGCTATCTGATGATACAATGTCTCACTCACGCTACCAAAACTATTCTATACCTTGCCAGAGTATAACACATTCTCACTAAGTATATCCACTAAGATATGCTTTTCAAAGCAATAAGGAATCATCTTAAAAGTAGGACCCTTTTTACCCATGTTGGCGTACATAGTTTATGAGGACTTTGAGTTGTCTGAACTCGTGCCCATATAGGTGCTCGATACTACTCCCAATAATATAATTAATGGTCATATGTTTAAAAACATTTCCTTATCCTCAAACTTTGAGATTATTACTCAAAAGGTTCTCTTAAAAGAGAAAGTGCTCAAAACTACTGATGAACTCATTTGGAAATCAAGGTTTCCTCTCGTTTTACATGTAAAAATATTACTCTTGGTAATACTTAGTTCCCTTATATATTTACTTTTTAAAACATGAATTCATCTCTTCTCATATTTATACTCAATTACACAGGTTTTAAAAGTCTGTAAAAGAATTTTATAAAAGACTAGGAAGGCTCTCTAAAACATGACCCTTAATCTTTTCTAGAATTTGGAATGTGAATTCAAGAGCTATGATTCATGATATAAATGATCTCTTGATGATTAAATGTAGTTCAGCATAGTTAAAATCAGGAAGAGAGTGAATCTATTATTCAAAAGAACTCAGACAGGAAAAACGACAAAATAAAGGGTGGGAGCAGGCCATCCTGGCGCAATGAGTGGCACGGTGTGACAACCCCTAAATGTTAGAGCTCTATTGTTGGCGACACATCTGCCCACACCCTAATACGACGGAAAGTCAATGTGGGAATCCTATGAAAGCAAGGTGGCTCAGCATGCAAGGGGAACTCTAAAGGACAGACATAAGCTTGAACTGATTTAAAAGGAAGAACATTCTAACCTCATCTCAACTCTACTCAAGAATACTCAAACTCTAACATACTCAACTTAGTTGAATATAAAAGCAACAATAGAGATACATTATAAATAAAGCTTTTTAAAAAGTAGATAATAACTCAATGTGTTTAAAAATACAATAATTACTCCAATGTATGTAAAAATACAATAATACTATTATTTGGAAGATTCTCTAACTAACAACCATCACAATGAGCTATGTGATGATACATCGTCTCATTCATGCTTCCAGAAGTATTATATACCTTGCCAGAGTATAACACATCCTCAGTAAGTGTATCCACCATGCTATGCTTTTCAAATAAATAAGGAATCATCTAAAAAGTAGGACCCTTTTTATCCATGTTGGCGTACATTGTTTATGAGGGCTTTGAGTTGTCTGAACTCCTGCCCATATTGGTACTCAATATTACTACCAATAATATAATTAATGGTCGTATGTTTAAAAACATTTCCTTATCCTCAAACTTTGAGATATTTACTCAAAAAGTTCTTTTAAAAGAGATAGTTCTCAAAACGACTACAGACCTCATTTGGAAATCAAGGTTTCCTCTCGTTTTAAATGTAAAAAGATTACTCTTGGTAATACTTAGTTCCCTTATATATATTTTTAAAACATGAAATCAACTCTCGTCATCCCTATACTCAAGTACTCAAGTCTTAAAACAAGTTTTAAAAGATTGTAAAAGAGTTTTCTAAAACACTAGAAAGGCTCTCCAAAAGATGATTCTTAATCTTTTCTTGAATTTGAAATGTGAATTCAAGAAATATGATTCATGATATAAATGATCTCTTGCTGATTAAATGTAGTTTAAAATAGTTAAAATGAGGAAGAGAGTGAAGATACTTTTTAAAAGAACTCAGACGGGACAAACGACAGAAAAAGGGCGGGAGAAGGCCATCCTGGCGCATTGAGTGCCACGGGGAAACAACCCAAAAATGTTAGAGCACTATTGCTGGTGATGCGCCAGCCCACACCCTAATAAGACAGAAAGTCAATGTGGGAATCCTATGAAAGCAAGGAGTCTCAACATTCAAGGGGAACTCTAAAGGACAGACATAAGCATGTACTTATATAAAAGAAACATAGTCACCTCTTCTCAACTCAACTCAAGGATAATCAAACTCTAAAATATTCAACTTAGTTCAATATAAAAGCAACATATAGATGCATTAGAAAGAAAGCTTTTAAATTAGTAGATAATAACTCAATGCATTTAAAAATACAATAATTACTCAATTCTATGTAAAAATACAATAATAACTATTATTTGGAAGATTCTCTAACTAACAACTATCACTATGAGCTATCTGATAATACAGCGTCTCACTCACGCTGCCAGAACTATCCTATACCTTGGCAGAGTATAACACATCCTCACTAAGTATATCCACGAAGCTATGCTTTTCAAAGAAATAAGTAGTCTTCTAAAAATTAGGACCCTTTTTAGCCATGTTGGCGTGCATTGTTTATGAGGACTTTGAGTTGTCTGAACTCGTGCCCATATTGGTGCACAATACTACTCTCAATAATAAAATTATTGGTCATATGTTTAAAACCATTTCTTTATCCTCAAACATTGAGATAATTACTTAAAAGGTTCTCTTAAAATAGATAGTGCTCAAAACTCCTAATGAACTCATTTGGAAATCGAGGTTTCCACTAGTTTTAAATGTAAAAACATTACTCTTGGTAATACATATTTCCCTTATGTTTTTACTTTTTAAAATATGAACTCAACTCTCCTCATCCTTATACCCAAGTATTCAAGTCGTAAATCAACTTTTAAAAGTTTGTAAAAATCACTATACAAGTTTCGAAAGGCTCTCTAAAACTACACTCTTAATCTTTTCTTGAATTTGAAATGTGAATTCAACAATTATGATTCCTAATATAACTGATCTCTGGATGATTAAATGTAGTTTAAAATAGTTAAAATGAGGAAGAAAGTGAACATACTTATAATAAGAACTTAGACGGTACAAACGAGAGAAAAATGGCGGGAGCAGGCCATCCTGGTGCAATGAGTGACACGGGGCAACAACCCCAAAATGTTAGAGCACTATTGCTGGCGATGCACCAGCCCACACCCTAATAAGACTGAAAGTCAATGTGGGAATCCAATGAAAGCAAGGAGGTTCAGCATTCAAGGGGAACTCTAAAGGACAAACATAAGCTTGAACTGATATAAAAGGAAGAACATGCTCACCTCATCTCAACTCAACTCAAGAAAACTCAAAGATACTAAAACTCTGAAATACTCAACTTAGTTCATTATAAAAGCAACAATAGAGATGCATCATAAAGAAAGCTTTTAAAACAGTAGATAATAACTCAATGCATTTAAAAATACAATAATTACTCAATTGTATGTAAAAATGCAATAATAACTCCTATTTGGAAGATTCTCTAACTGACAACTATCATTATGAGCTATGTGATGATACATCGTCTCACTTACGTTGCCAGAACTATCCTACACCTTGCCAGAATATAACACATCCTCACTAAGTGTATCCACTAAGTTATGGTTTTCAAAGCAATAAGTAATCATCTAAAAACTAGGACCCTATTTATCCATGTTGGCGTACATTGTTTATGAGAACTTTGAATTGTCTGAATTCGTGCCCATATTGGTGCTCAATACTACTCCCAATAATAAAATTAATGCTCATATGTTTAAAAATATTTCTTTATCCTCAAACTTTGAGATAATTACTCAAAAGTTTCTCTTAAAAGAGATAGTGCTCAAAACTACTGATGTACTCATTTGGAAATCAAGGTTTCCTCTCGTTTTAAATGTGAAAATATTACTCATGGTAATACTTAGTTCCCTTATATATTTACTTTTTAAAACATGAATTCAACTCTCCTCATCCTTATACTCAAGTATTGATGTCTTAAAACAAGTTTTAAAAGTTTGTCAATTTTTTTTCTAATAGACTCGAAAGGCTCTCTAAAACTTGACTCTTAATCTTTTCTTGAATTTGAAATGTGAATTCAAGAGTTATAATTCAGGATATAAATGATCTCTTTATGATTAAATTTAGTTTAAAATAGTTAAAATGAGGAAGGGAGTGAAGATTCTTTTTAAAACAACTCAGACGGGACAAACGAAAGAAAAAGGGCGGGAGCAGGCCATCCTGGCGCAATGAGTGGCACGGGGCAACAACCCCAAAATGTTATAGCACTATTGCTGGCGACACGCCAACCTACACCCTAATAAGACTGAGAGTCAATGTGGGAATCCTATAAAAGCAAGGAGGCTCAATATTCAAGGGGAACTCTAAAGGATAGACATAAGGTTGAACTGATATAAAAGGAAGAACATACTCACCTCGTCCTAACTCCACTCAAGGATACTCAAAGATACTCAAACTCTGAAATACTCAACTTAGTTCAATATAAAACCAACAATAGAGATACTTTATAAAGAAAGCTTTTAAAACAGTAGATAATAACTCAATACATTTAAAAACACAATAATTACTCAATTGTATGTAAAAAGACAATAATAACTCTTATTTGGAAGATTCTTTATCTGACAACCATCATTATGATCTATATGATGATACATCGTCTCACTTACGCTGCCAGAACTATCCTATACCTTGGCAGAGTATAACACATCCTCACTAAGTGTATCCACTAAGCTATGCTTTTCAAAGAAATAAGTATTCATCTAAAATGTAGGACCCTTTTTACCCATATTGGTGCACAATACTACTCTCAATAATAAAATTATTGGTCATATATTTAAAACCATTTCTTTATTCTCAAATTTTGATATAATTACTCTAAAGGTTCTCTTAGAAGAGATAGTGCTCAAAACTCCTGATGAACTCCTTGGGAAATCAAGAATAAATATTTCCCTTATATATTTACTTTTTAAAACATGAACTGAACTCTCCTCATCCTTATACTCAAGTATTCAAGTCTTAAAACAACTTTTAAAAGTTTGTAAAAGATTTCTCTCTAAGTCTCGAAAGGCTCTCTAAAAATTCACTCTTAATCTTTTCTTGAATTTGAAATGTGAATTCAACAGTTATGATTCCTAATATAACTGATCTATAGATGATTAAATGTAGTTTAAAATAGTTAAAATGAGGAAGAAAGTGAACATACTTATTAAAAGAACTTAGACGGTACAAACGAGAGAAAAATGGCGGGAGCAGGCCATCCTGGTGCAATGAATGGCACGGGGCAACAACCCCAAAATGTTAGAGCACTATTGCTGGCGATGCGCTAGCCCACACCCTAATAAGACTGAAAGTCAATGTGGGAATCCTATGAAAGCAAAGAGGTTCAGCATTCAAGGGGAACTATAAAGGACAGACATAAGCTTGAACTGATATAAAAGGAAGAACATGCTCACCTCATCTCAACTCAACTCAAGGATACTCAAACTCTGAAATACTCAACTTAGTTAAATATAAAAGCACAATAGAGATGCATTATAAAGAAAGTTTTTAAAATAGTAGATAATAACCCAATGCATTTAAAAATACAATAATTACTCAATTGTATGTAAAAATGGAATAATAACTCTTATTTGGAAGATTCTCTAACTGACAACCATCATTATGAGCTATGTGATGATACATCGTCTCACTTACGCTGCCAGAACTATCCTATACCTTGCCAGAGTATAACAAATCCTCACTAAGTGTATCCACTAAGATATCCTTTTCAAAGCAATAAGTAATCATCTAAAAAGTAGGGCCCTTTTTATCCATGTTGGCGTACATTGTTTATGAGAACTTTGAGTTGTCTGAACTCGTGCCCATATTGGTGCTCAATACTACTCCCAATAATATAATTATTGTTCAGATGTTTAGAAACATTTCTTTATCCTCAAACTTTGAGATAATTAGTGAAAAGTTTCTCTTAAAAGAGATAGTGCTCAAAACTCCTGATGAAATCATTTGGAAATCAAGGTTTCCTCTCGTTTTAAAGGTAAAAACATTACTCTTGGTAATACTTAATTCCCTTATATATTTACTTTTTAAAACATGAACTCAACTCTCCTCATCTTTATACTCAAGTACTCAACTCTTAAAACAAGTTTTACAAGTTTGTAAAAGAATTTTCTAAAAGACTCGAAAGGCTATCTAAAACTTCACTCTTAATATTTTCTTCCATTTGAAATGTGAATTCAATAGTTATGATTCATGATATAAATGATCTCTTGATGAGTAAATGTAGTTTTAAATAGTTAAAATGAGGAAGAGAGTGAAGATACTTTTTAAAAGAACTCAGAGGGGACAAATGAAAGAAAAAGGGCGGGAGAAGGACATCCTGGGGCAATGAGTGGCACGGGGCAACAACCCCAAAATGTTAAAGCACTATTACTGGTGACGCGCCAGCCTACACCCTAATAAGACTGATAGTCAATGTGGGAATCCTATGAAAGCAAGGAGGCTCAACATTCAAGGGGAACTCTAAAGGACAGACATAAGCTTGAACTGATATAAAAGGGAGAACATACTCACCTCATCTCAACTAAACTCAAGGATACTCAAACTCTGAAATACTCAACTTAGTTCAATATAAAAGCAACAATAGAGATGTATTATAAAGAAAGCTTTTAAAATAGTAGATAATAACTTAATGCATTTAAAAAATACAATAATTACTCAATCGTATGTAAAAATGGAATAATAACTCTTATTTGGAAGATTCTCTAACTGACAAACCATCATTATGAGCAATGTGATGATACATCATCTCACTTACGCTGCCAGAACTATCTTATACCTTGCCATAGTATAACAAATCCTCACTAAGTGTATCCACTAAGCTATGCTTTTCAAAGAAATAAGTAATTATCCAAAAAGTTGGACCCTTTTTACCCATGTTGGCGTACATTGTTTATCTAGAGTTTGAGTTGTCTGAACTCGTGCCCATATTGGTACTGAATACTACTCCCAATAATATAATTAAAGGTCATATGTTTAAAAAAATTTCTTTATCATCAAACTTTGAGATAATTACTTAAAACGTTCTCTTAAAAGAGGTAGTGCTCAAAACATCTGATGAACTCATTTGGATATCAAGGTTTTTTCTCGTTTTAAATGTAAAAACATTACTCTTGGTAATACTTAGTTCCCTTAGATATTTACTTTTTAAAACATGCAATCAACTCTCCTCATGCTTATACTCAAGTACTCAAGTCTTAAAACAAGTTTTAAAAGTTTGTAAAAGATTTTTCTAAAAGACTCGAAAGGCTCTCTAAAACATGACTATTAATCTTTTCTTGAATTCATATATCCTCCCATATATAGAGAGGAATTCTTACTTACTACAATAATGTGCTACTTTTACAACCTTTTACAATACTACACGTACACACTACTTAATAATGTACCTATATAGTATAATAATGTGCCTAATAATATATTATGACACACCATACCTGCTACTTATGACACACTATACACTTCTCCACTAACTACACTTATACAATTACTACATTTTACAATGATTTACACAATAAGTCAAAAAACTGTCTTTACTTTATCTTTCCACTATTTACTTTAAGACTTTTCATGACTATGTCTTCTTCCTTATCTCTTTTATCTACGACTTTATCTTCTTCTTCTTATCTTCTCATCCGTCTTTCATCTGTTATTCCAGCTGGACGTCTGGGATTATATTATCTTCTCCGTTACATATTGAACATATATGGTCAGGGTATTTGTGACCAATTAGCTTGCAATATCTGGTTAATAATTCTGCCGAAATAAATCCTACTTTTAGTGCTCATGTCGTAGGTCGTTCTTCTGGCTTAAGTAATGATAAAATCCATCTTTGGACTTCATCCATATTTGCTTTCCTTAGCTCCCTTGAATTGCAATAAATCATTAACTGATCTCTTGCATAGTAACTCCATATAGCGTTTCCGTTTAAATAATTATTTGCTAGCTCTTGTATAATGGTTGATATACCAATTATTCTCTTATTGGCATAAAAACTGGGTATCTCCCTTTTTTGTATCTCTGGTTGCTGTTCGATATCTTCCGGTATTATCATATCTTTTGTTAGTCCTATCTTTACCACTTGTATCGGAGGTTTTATTTCCTCGTGTAATATCTCTGTTGT
>JAJOOE010005574.1:0-25222 GCA_036250405.1 Solanum raphanifolium | reverse complement strand
AAAAGCCTACGATTAGGGCACCCACGCCTAGTAGGTGGGGGTCGTTGGTCAAGGATGAACCATCTCTCAAAAAGACCACTCTCTGAACCAAACCACAGAGCTACAGAACGAGGCGTGAGCCCATCCATGGTCTGTGGGTTGGTGGGCGTAGGTCACCCTTGAACCATGCCTAGGTTCGGCCAATTGAGGGGTAGGGTAGTAAATTCCTAATTAATTAACTAAGGGTGGGGACAATTCCTATTAGTTATTATAGACATATATAAGTACTTTTAACTATTAACTAACTCTTTAACACCTCAGAACTCACAAGACTCAAACTAAAAACCAACTCTCCTCTCCAAAAAAATTCTCTCTCTAAGACTCCATTGAAGAGCAAGAACAAGCTTACTCAAACTAAAAACCAACTCTCCTCTCCAAAAAAATTCTCTCTCTAAGACTCCATTGAAGAGCAAGAACAAGGTCAAGCTAGGGGTTCAAGAAACAGCCTTTATTCTCCAATTTCATTAAGAAATCAACCTAAGGTATAAATTCTTTTCATATTTCGGAAGCTATCACCCAAAGAGCCCCTTCAAACTATGTTTTAAGACTTCCAAATCCCCCAAAACCTAGGGTTTTCAATCTAGGTCATAGGTCTTCTTCCAAAACGATTTCAATTGTTTAATTATGGTTCATTATGGTTGAATATGATGAATTATGATTGGAATGCTGAAGTATTGTTGAATTATGATGAAAATCTCCCTCGGACCCATGATTCCCCCTTCTTCCTAAATTGTGAACTAAGGTGTGGTTTGATTGATCATGGGATCTTGACAATTGATTATCTTTACAAGTATTAAGTTGTTGAATCATGATATCCCTCTATCTAATGTGGTATTTCTATAAGTTAGGGTTGATCTTGATTCGTGGCCTTTAAGGGAAATTAGTTAGGGTTTATACATGTTGAGGAGGATTGTATATGAACTTGTCATTCACTTAGATAGTAATGATCTTATGACTATGGTGTAATTGTGGTATTGATGAAAGATCATTCTTCCGTATACCCTTACACTTGTTTATGCATGAAGTATGTACGTATGTTTATGAAAAGCTTGTTTTGTTGATTGAAAGGTCATTCGCATAAAACATTCTGAATATAATGTGACAGTTTTACTCACATATTGATGATTCTAAGGTTGAAAGGACATTCTCACCTAGTCAATCCATGAGCTATTATGATACTATGTTGACTTGAGTGACTAGTGCAATCTTTGAGGAATATGAACTTAAGTAAAGACCTAATGTGATTTTTAAAGGGAATTATGCATAGCACCGAGTGGATATGAGAATGAGATGGAAGCTTTTATTTTAGAAACTCCAGCTTCTCAATGTAAGTTATCTCATAAGATGGAAACCTTTTACACTAGTTGTCCGGGTTTCTAGTAGCAATCTCCTTATCCCATAACAATGTGCCCACATAGGTCTTTAGCTAGTGGATCCACCTAAAAGCTAAAATGTACGTTCTACCTTAGGCAAGTAGGACACCTCTTTTCGGTGTGGGGGTAGAACACCGAATTCCATGTAGCTCAAATTCTCTATGTCGGTTAAGGCTATTTTCCCTATATGATATGAATATGAACTATGATAAGAACATGGACTTTAATTATGACTTCTTAAGAGGTACTACTTAGTATGAGTGGAGGTATTGGACTTCACTCATGCATTGCACAAGTAGACATGAAGAGGGGTTATGGTGAGGTTCTCCTATGATATGAAGACTTATGGATTATGTATTTAAGATATGTATGAATGTTAAGGTTGAATTTACTTGTTACAAGTTATGAACATGAATAGCTCCTTATTTATATATATTAGTTATGGATGAGGCAAAAGTAAGATATGTATGATGTTGGTAACCTAAATGTGATTGTTGGAATTCGATAGGGTTATCGGATCTTACCTTTGCATTGCATTAGTATGGTCTTGGGTTCCTTATATGTTGGTTTGACTTATGTTTCTTTATAAATGTGCATAATGGCTTTCAAACTTGATAAATGCATGATTTCAACTAAATGTCCCTTTTATACATGTTTTAAGGATTTTTATGCATAGATTCCATACTTAGTACGTTATTTGTGCTAACTATGAGTGTAGGTTCCGATCGTTGAGACGTACTTCTTCTTTCAAGTGAAGCTTGGGTTGACTACTCCCTAAGCTTGGTGTGTCCTCATGGTTCGAGGGCAAGCTGTTATTCTTTTCTAGCTTCTATTGTACTTTTTATTTTTGAGACTTTATTGATGTAAAGGGATTTTACCCTATTTGTACTCTTTATTGTAATATATGGTAATTGAGTCAAGGTCTAGACTCTTATTTTCGTTTATTAAAAAGAAGTTGACTTCAATTGTAAAAGTTTTAAATTTTTTCCGCATCATTACTATGACTTTATGTTATGATTATGCTAAGGGAATGTATGAGACCACTTTGGGGTCATGTATGTTGTGTTACATCTAAGGGGTAACCCCGGGTCGTGACAAACTTAGTAATTAGAGCACAAGGTTTAGAATGATTCTAGGATGATATCTCATGAACCACGTCTAGTAGAGTCTTGTTCATGAGTGTGAAGTGCGCCACACTTATGAATGAGAGACTATAAGATGTTTAGGAACTTTCACTTCTTTCATTACTTTTTAGTCGTGCCTTAGAGTTTTAACTCTATGAAGTCCTTTTCCTAACCCTTTTCTTGTGCATATAGGATATGACTACAAGAAGGGCGGCCGCAAGAAGGATGGAAGAGGAGACTGTAAATGAGGGATTTCCTCCCCAAGGTCCTCAAGTGCCTCAAGTTCCTTAAGCTCCTAATGATGAGGGGGCTATGACAAAAGTGGAAATAAGGTCAATTCTCCAAACATTGACTCATGCTGTAACGACTCAAGTCACTGGGGATGCTAGAGCTCATATGAACCCTAATGCAAGTACAACCTCTTCAAGGATTAGGGATTTCACAAGAATGAATCCCCCTATATTCTATGGCTCCAAATTGGATGAAGACCCACAAGGGTTTATTGATGAAGTGTTTAAGGTGCTTGATGATATGAGAGTGTCTCCACAAGAGAAGGCGGAACTAGCCGCCTACCAATTGAAGGATGTGGCTCATGTTTGGTATGAGCAATGGAAGGAGGAGAGACCCGTAAGAGGGGGCCCGATAGACTAGGGATTGTTCAAGTCAGTCTTCCTTGATATGTTATGTCCTTTAGACAGTTGAGGGAATGAAAGATGCAAGAATTCATCAACCTTTTCCAAGGAGGTATGAGTGTGAATGAGTATAGCCTTAAGTTCACCCAATTGTCTAAGTATTCTCCAACCTTGGTGGCAGACTCTAGGGCCAAGATGAATAATTTTTTTATGGGGGTATCCGACTTGGTAGTCAATGAATGTCGTTCGGCAATGCTCATCCCAAGTATGAATATTTCACATCTTATGGTTTATGCCGAACAAATTGAGGAACAAAAGCTCAAGCAAGTGAATACAGAAGTGAAGAGGGCAATGACCGATGATGGGAATTCTTCTAAAGGTAAATTTGAGGTTCAAGGTAAACCAAGGTTTAAGAGAAGGTTCTCTAACCAAGGCTCTTGTAGTACTCCAAAGGGAAACAAAGATAGGGTGTCTAACCCTAAGACACAAGGAGGTAATAGTGGTAGATCTTATGTTGAAAGACCTAATTGTGCCAAGTGTGGTAAAAAGAATGATGGCAAGTGCCTAGTTGGCACGGATGGTTGGTTTAGTTATGGGAAGAGCGCCATATGAAGAGAGATTGTCCCATGCTCAAGGTTCAAGGAAGAGAGGGCAAGAAAGCCCTTCCTAGTGGTATAAATTCCGATGATCCGAAGAAGAACCACTTCTATGCTCATCAATCTCGAGGTGACTAAGAGAGCTCCCTGGATGTTGTGACCGGTATGTTACAAGTCTTCTCTATTGATGTTTATGCATTGTTAGACCCCAGTGGCACTTGTCATTTGTTACACCTTTTGTGGCTATGAATTTTGAAATACTCCCTGATGTGTTAGAAGAACCCTTTTCGGTGTCTACCCCGATTGGTGACTCGGTAGTGGAAAAAAGAGTCTATAGGAGTTTTCCTATTTCTTTGTCTCATAAAGTCCCTTTGGTTGATTTGGTAGAATTGGACATGCTTAATTTTGATGTAATTTTGGGCATGGATTGGTTGCATGCATGTTATGCTTCTATAGATTGTAGGACCGGGGTGGTCAAATTTCAATTTCCAAAAGAGCCAATTTTAGAATGGAAAGGGGGGAATTCTATTCCTAGAGGTCAATGTGTTTCATGTCTAAAAGCCAGGAAAATGATCTCCAAGGGGTGCATTTATCACATTGTTTGGGTTATGGATGTTGAGTCTATGTTCCCTTCTTTAGAGTCGATCCTCGTGGTGAGTAAGTTTCCGAAAGTCTTTCCAGATGAATTGCCCGGCATTCCTCCCAAATGGGAAATAGACTTTGGCATTGATCGTTTGCCGGATACACAACCCATATCTATCCCTCCCTATAGAATGGCTCCGGTTGAATTGAAAGAATTGAAGGAAAACTCAAGGATTTGTTACACAAAGGTTTTATTCAACCAAGCATATCTCCATGGGGTGCTCCGGTATTGTTTGTGAAAAAGAAAGATGGGTCTTTTAGAATGTGTATAGACTACCGCCAATTGAACAAGGTGACTATAAATAATAAGTATCCTCTCCCTAGAATTGACCACTTGTTTGACCAACTTCAAGGGGCTAACTATTTCTCCAAAATAGATCTTCGTTAAGGTTACCATCAACTAAGGGTAAGAGGGGTTGACATTCCCAAGACGGCCTTTAGGACCCGGTACAGTCACTTTGAATTTGTTGTTATGTCATTTGGGTTGACCAATGCCTCAACGGCATTCATGGACCTAATGAATAGGGTATTTAGGCAATATGTTGATTCGTTTGTTATCATTTTTATTGATGATATTTTGATCTATTCAAGAAGTGAGGGTGAACAAATGGATCATTTGAGGATCGTATTGCAAGTCCTTAAAGACCACCAATTATATGCTAAGTTTAGTAAGTATGAGTTTTGGCTAAGGTCGATTGCCTTCCTTGGTCATATTGGGTCGGGCATGAGTATTGAGGTAAATCCTAAGAAGATGGATGCGGTCAAGGGTTGTCCTAGACCCCTAACTCCTACCGATATTAGAAGCTTTTTGGGCTTGGCCGAGTATAGGAGGTTTGTTGAGGGTTTTTCCTCTATTGCTTCTCCATTGACGGCTTTGACTCAAAAGAAAGCTAAGTTTGTGTGGTCGGAGGCTTGTGAGAAAAGCTTCCAAGAATTGAAGGATAGACTTACATCCGCTCTGGTGTTGACATTACCGGAGGGTACCGATGGATTTGTGGTATATTGTGATGATTCTCGAGTGGGTTTGGGATGTGTCCTTATGCAACATGGTAAAGTGATTGCCTATGCTTCAAGACAACTCAAAGTACATGAAAAGAATTATCCAACTCATGATCTCAAATTAGTGGCGGTGGTGTTTGCCTTGAAAATATTAAGACACTACTTATATGGGGTTCATGTATATGTTTTCACCGTTCACAAGAGTCTTCAATATGTGTTCACCCAAAAAGACTTGAATCTCCGACAAAAAAAGATGTCAGAAAAGACTATGACATGAGTGTCCTCTACCACCCCGGCAAAACTAATGTTGTTGCGGATGCCCTAAGTTGAATGTCCATGGGTAGTGTGGCTCATGTAGAAGATGAGAAGAAGGAATTAGTTCGTGATGTGCGTAGGTTGGCCCGGTTAGGTGTCCAACTACTAGATTCCACCAAGGGTGGTGTCATGGTCCATCATAGTTCCAAATCGTCTTTTGTTGTAGATGTAAAGTCTAAGCAACACCTTTATCCTATTTTAATGGAGTTGAAAGAATCGGTTCTCAACAAGTTCGTTCAGGCTTTCTCCCAAGGGGGAGATGGGGTGCTTAGGTACCAAGGTATATTATGTGTTACGGATGTTGATGGCTTAAGAGAGAAAATTTTAGAAGAGGCTCATGGTTCGCGGTATTCTATTCATCTGGGAGCCACTAAGATGTACCGTGATCTACGGAAAGTCTATTGGTGGAATGTCATGAAGAAGGATATAGCGGGTTTTATGGACAAATGTCTGAATTGCCAACAAGTTAAGGCCGAACATCAAAACCCAGGAGGTTTGTCCCAATATATAGATATTCCCACTTGGAAGTGGGAGGATGTGAATATGGACTTTGTTGTGGGTTTGCCTCGTACTCGAAGGCAACATGATTATATTTGGGTCATTGTGGATAGGATGACAAAATCAGCCCACTTTATTCCCGTCAAGACTTCATTTTCAGCGGAAGACTATGCCAAGTTGTACATCAATGAGATAGTGAAGTTGTATGGGGTTCCCTTATCTATCATTTTGGATCGGGGTACTCAATTTACTTCACACTTTTGGAAGACTTTCAAAAAAGGGCTTGGTACCAATTTAAGCTTAGTACCACTTTCCACCGTCAAACAGATGGTCAAGTGGAATGCACCATTCAAACATTAGAGGACATGTTAAGGGTGTGTGTGATAGATTTCAAGGGTTATTGGGATGACCATCTCCCTCTAATAGAGTTTGCCTACAAAAATAGTTACCACTCAAGCATTGCCATGGTTCCGTTTGAAGCACTATATGGTAGGAGGTGTAGATCTCCAGTTGGTTGGTTTGAAGTAGGTGAATTTGATCTACTTGGTCCCGAACTAGTTTATGAGGCTATTGAAAAAGTTTGACTCATTAGAGAGAGGTTGAAGACGGCCCAAAGTCGGCAAAAGTCTTATGTCGATGTTAGAAGGCGGGATCTAGAATTTGAGATTGATGATTGGGTCTACTTGAAAATCTTACCTATGAAAGGTGTGATGAGATTTGGTAAGAAGGGAAAGCTTAGTCCCCGGTATGTGGGCCTATATCAAATCTTGAAGAATATTGGGAAAGGTGCCTATGAATTAGACTTGCCAAGTGAGTTGGCTCTAGTCCACCCGGTGTTTCATGTTTCCATGCTTAAGAAGTGCATTGGTGATCCGGTATCCATCATTCCTTTAGAGGGTTTAAGAGTTGATGAGAGTCTATCCTATGAAGAGGTTTTGGTAGATATTTTGGACTGGCAAGTGAAAAGGTTGAGAAACAAGGAAGTAGCTTACGTTAAGGTCTTATGGAGGAACCACTTAGTTGAGGGTGCTACATGGGAGGCCGAGGCCGATATGAAGTCCCGCTATCCTCATATTTTTCCTTCTACTCATATTCAAGCTTGAGGTAAGTATTCCTCTTGAGTGTTTAGTTCTTTTTCCTTATGTTGTGCATGTTCTTGTGAGAATTCATGTTTAGCATAAATTGAGTTTTCATGATTTATATTTTTGTATGATGATTGCATATTTGACTTCATGAGGTGAATTGATGAACATGCTTAGTTATGATTTTGATGAAATGAATGTTGGCTCCATATTGTTGTGTTGAACTTGCTTTGAGTTGGAGAAGGTAGTTCCTCACATGTTTATGTGAATTGATAAGTTTCATGCATATTGGGTTGGTAGATGTAGTTCCTACTTCCTTATGTTGCATTGACCATGTCTTGTGATGGAGTTGAAGTTTCCTCCTTTTGAATAAGTGCATAAAGTGAGTGTGCATTTGTATGTTTTGCACATTTTGATGTTTCATGAACGAAGCGAAGAATGACAGCGGCTCTCTCTTCCCAGTAGCAGGCGAGGCAAAAAAGACCGCTAACGCCCCTTGCATTTCCCTCTTTGAGTTGGCCTATCAGAAAGAAAATGATGGGCTGCTAGTCTAGAGTTTCTAACTTAGTTTGGTGTCGAGATCATCATTCGAGGACAAATGTTCCCAAGGGGGATATAATGTAACACCCCGAAAATCTAATAACCTAAGCTAGAGCCTAACATGTAGTCTAGTAGCCTAAATGGAGTTAAACGTAAAGATTCGAGTCCTAAAATGACCTCCCTAATTTGGTACTAATGTTTTAGTCCCTAAACATTAAGGCCTGACCCCCCAAGGACCCCCCCCCCAAGGGTCATTGAGGAGGACCAAGACATTTCCCAAAAAGTTGTCAAAAGACAGCTTAACCTATGGTTAGAGCACCCATGAACCGTGGGTGGACCCACGCCCCATAGGTGGGGGTCCTGGGTCAAGGCTGAGCCTTCCCTCAAAAAGGCCACTATGTGAACCAAACTACGGACCAGCAGAACGGGGCGTGAGCCCTTCCACGGTCCATGGGTTGGTGGGTGTAGGTCACCCCTGAAGCATACCTAGGTTCGGCCAATTGAGGGGTAGGGTAGTAAATTTCTAATTAATAAACTAAGGGTGGGGACGGTTCCTATTAGTTATTATAGGCATATATAAGTACTTTTTAACTATTAACAAACTCTTTAACACCTGATAACCCACAAGACTCAAACTAAAAACCAACTCCCCTCTCCAAAAGAAATCTCTCTCTAAGCCTCCATTGAAGAGAAAGAACAAGGTCAAGCTAGGGGGTTCAAGAAAAAGCCTTTCTTCTCCAATTTCGTGAGGAAATCAACCTAATTCTTTTCATCTTTGGGTAGCTATCACCCAAAGATCCCCTTCAAACTATGATTTAAGACTTCCAAATCCCCCAAACCTAGGGTTTTCAATCTATGTCATGGGTCTTCTTCCAAAAAGATTTCAATTGTTTAATTATGTTTTATTATGGTAGATTATGAAGATTTATGATTGGAATGTTGGAGTATTGTTGAAATATGATGAAATCTCCCTTGGACCCATGATTCCCCCTTCTTCCTAAATTGTGAATTAAGGTGTGGTTTGATTGATCATGGGAGCTTGAAAATTGATTATATTTACATGTATTAAGTTGTTGGTTCATGATATCCCTCTATCTAATGTGGTAATTCTATAAGTTAGGGTTGTCTTGATTCATTGCCTTGAAGGGCAATTAGTTAGGGTTTATACATGTTGATGAGGATTGTATATAAACTTGTCATTCACTTAGATAGTGATGATCCTATGAATATGGTGTAATTGTGGTATTGATTAAAGATCCTTCTTCCCTATACCCTTACACTTGTTTATGTATGAAATATGTATGTATGTTTATGATAAGCTTGTTGTGTTGATTGAAAGGCCATTCTCATGAAACATTATTAATATAATGAGAAAGGTTTACTCACATATTGATGATTTTACTGTAGAAAGGACATTCTCACCTAGTGAATCCATGAGCTATTATGATACTGTGTTGACTTGAGTTCCTAGTGCATTCTTTCATGAACACGAACTTAAGTAAAGACTTAATGTGATTTTTAAAGGGAATTATGCTTAGCACCGAGTGGATATGAAAATGAGATGGAAGCTTTTACGTTAGAAAGTCCGGCTTCCCAATGTAAGTTATATCATGCGATGGAAACCTTTTACGCTAGTTGTCCGGGTTTAGTAGCAATCTCCTTATCCCATAACTATGTGCCCACATAGGTCTTTAGCTAGTGGATCCACCTAAAAGATAAAATGTACGTTCTCCCTTAGGCAAGTAGGACACCTCTTTTCGGTGTTGGGGTAGACCACTGGATTCCATGTAGCTCACAAGGTCTATGTCGGTTAAGGTTATTTTCCCTATATGATACGAATATGAACTGTGACAAGAACATGGACTTTAATTATGACTTATTAAGAGGTACTACTTAGTATGAGTGGGGGTATTGGACTTCACTCATGCATTTCACAAGAAGTCTTTAAGAGGGATTATGGTGAGGTTCTCTTATGATATGAAGACTTATGGATTATGTATTTAAGATATGTATGAATGTTAAGGTTGAATTTACTTGTTACAAGTTATGAACACGAATAACTCCTTATTTATATATATTAGTTATGGATGAGGCAAAAGTAAGATATGTATGATGTTGGTGACCTAAATGTGATAATTAGCATTTGGTAGGGTTATGGGATCTTACCTTTGCATTGCATTAGTATGGCCTTGGGTTGCTTATATGTTGGTTTGACTTTTCTTTATAAATGTGCATAATGGCTTTCAAACTTGATAAATGCATGATTTCAACTAAATGTCCCTTTTATGAATGTTTTAAGGATTTTTATGCATGGCTTCCATACTTAGTACATTATTTGTGCTAATTATGAGTGTAGGTTCCGGTCGTTGAGACGTACTTCTTCTTTCAAGTGAAGTTTGGGTTGACTATTCCCTAAGCTTGGTGCGTCCTCATGGTTCGAGGACAAGCTGTTATTCGTTTCTAGCTTCTATTGTACTTTCTATTTTTGAGACTTTATTGATGTAAAGGGCTTTGACCCTATTTGTACTCTCTATTGTAATAGATGGTAATTGTGTCAAGGTCTAGACTCTTATTTTCTTTTATGAAAAAGAAGTTGACTTTGATTGTAAAAGTTTAAAAATTTTTCCGCATCATTACTATGACTTTATGTTATGATTATGTTAAGGGCTTGTATGAGACCCCTTCGGGGTCAAGTACGCCGTGTTACATCTAGGGGGTAACCCCGGGTCGTGACATTGAATCTCCAAGAAACCCCCATTTCTAAACAAAGTTCAACAAAAGCTTTACCAAGCTCTCAAGTCTCTCAAAGGAGATCCAATTCATAAATCATTCATTTTCAATATAGTCTAGCTAAAATAAGACCCCTAACTAGCTATTTATAGTTTATTACATAAGAGGCCCAAAAGTGGACTAAAAAGGATAAAGGGCGAGCTGTGTCGGACTCGCCTAATGGGCTTGGTGAGTCGCCGACTGGTTCGACGATGTTGCCCTCCCTTGGCAACATACTGTAACTTTAGGCGAGCTGGGGTCCTCGCCAAAGTCCATTGGGAGATTCACCGAATGGACCCTGTTGCTCGCCTAAAGTGGCATCTCTGTCTTCTTCCCTACGCTTCCCCAAACTTCCCCAAGCGATCTTCCATGCATGGGAACCTCTCCTTGCCTTCAATACAAGAATCTCCATATTTGTGAACAATCCTTCCATACATTGAAGTTCCCAAACTTGGCTTGGTGTGAATGGCCTTGAGGCAATCTGGATTGCATCAAATTGGGTTCTAACTATTGGGTGGATCGGGTTTAAAAATTAGGTGGGGGCAGAATACTTAATTAGAGAGTAAATTTTAAAGTTTGATAAAAAATATATTCACGTAGGTGTCATAGATGCTCCATGTAGGTTAATAAACGTGGTGACATGACACTTAATCATTCAAGACCAAATATATGTTTAAAGTTGAATGACAATGACATCAAAATTATAACGAAAGTTTAGTATAACATTTTCTCTGAGATAAGGGAAACTATGACCATTTTCCATAATTATAATAACAAATGAATGGAAAATAATGACAATAAAATAGTAAGGGCTTGTTTGGTGGCGTAGAGTTCAACACATATTAACAATGTAGGAATTAGTTATTAGTAAATTTATGTATTACTTTATGCATACATTAGTTATACATGATTACTTATACATGTATTAGTTATTCATTAGTCTATTCTACATAAAATAATACTGAGATAATTTCATAACTTATACATTTATTATTAGTTATGCGAGTTTCTTGATTATCAATCGAGGATTGTATTAATTTTATAAATGAATAACTTATTTCATGTCGACCTACCAAACATCATATAAATTATATGAAAACTAATATATAAATAAATTATTTCTTATCCAACTACTAAACAGCCCTTGAGTTAATCAAAGAAAATGAAACAACAAGTAATAGAAAAAAATAAGAGCAAGTATTATGCAAACTAAACAAACCTTCTATCAACTACATAAAAGTGTGACAACACTCGACTACCTACTATATTTCTACCTTAATCCTCAATCCCCATTATATCTAGCATCATGTCCTCACACCTCAGTAAGTTGAATATGTGTTATTTCATATCTAATCACCTCCTTACCCCATCATTCTTCTTCAGTCTGCCTCCATATCTTCTAAAACTTGTTATAGAAAACCTTTCACACCTCCTTGCTGAGAGTTTCGTGAAGTCAATTCCTACGAATTGCTTTTACGAGTCTTAGAAAACTTGACGACCCATACTGTCAACTCTTAGGAAAAGTACTGAGAGTCAAATTTTGGGATCCAATTTCTACGAGTCATAGGGATTTCTACGGGCAGTAGTTTTGACCCGTAGACTAAACGTTTGAGCTTGAAATGTTAGTATTAGTACTACAGATTGGATCTACAATCCGTAAAAACTACTATGGGTCATAGATTAGACTTGTGTTCTACGGATGAAATCTACGGACCGTAAGATTTTAGATGGGCCGTACAAAGGTCTGGTGGGAAGTGGAGAATTTTGGGTTTCAGAAGTTGGTTCTATGGTTGACCAATATGGTCCGTAGAAAATTCTACAGACCGTAGGTCCAAACTATAGAAGCCATCCAACAATTATTTTTAAAGGTATTCGGGTCTTTTCGTACGCATTTAATACCTATTCAATGTTGTTTTGAACCTAATTCTAAGTCCTATAATTATCCTTCTACTCCAGAAATTAACCCAACTCTCTCATTCTCTCTAAACCCCAAATCTCATCCATATTCATCTTCTCCAATTCTCTCCCAAGTTAAATAGAAAAGCTAGGATTTCAAGCTTCAAGTCACCTTTTTTCTCAATTGCTTTTGGGATTTGATCATCAATGTATGTAGGGTTTCATCAATGGGTTCCATTCATCTATTGAGTCCCAAAAATTTCTCAATTCTCCAAATTCAATTGCATCAAATTAATTAGGTTTTCATTCAGCTCCTCATGACTTCTAGTTGCAACATTCATTTATTTGATTTTGATCTTATCATGATTTTTTTGACTCAATTACATGATTTCCAATTTATTTTATATGAATCCATAAATTATTCGTGATTTTGACTATGAACTTATGAATATATGAGTTTATGAAGAAAACTATGAACTTATGAAAGATATGCATGATTTATGATTTCAGGGATGTTTATGATCTGCAGTTTCTTTAAAATAAGCACTGATGCAATTGTGAAATGATTTTCTCACATATTAAGGAATCGTGATTGGTGAAAGATTTTCTCACACATGCATGATTCATGATTTAAGGAGCTACTCTATGATGATTTAAGCTTGGATTAGTAACTCAATTGTGATTTTCCATATATGATTATAAGCTTATGAATATGACTATTTCATTCGGATGCTACTTAGCATCGAAAGGATATTGAGATGGAGACTCTCCCATTAGTAGAGGTCGGGCCTCTTGTATCAATCTCATTATCCCTAACTACGTGTTTGTCTTAGAAATACATAACTAGTGGATCCACCTAAGCTAGAAGCTTAAGATCCTTTCCTTGGAAAGTAAGGACATATAACGATAAATATCTCACAAAATGAATTAAGTTTTTCGAAAAAGGATTATGAAGATTTCAATATGATTTAAGATGCATTGACCATGTTCATGATTTATAATTCTTTTTTAAAGGTTTTACCATGTTTTATCTTGTTCAGGTATATCATGTTTTCCTTTATGTCGTCTTATGATCATGTTTAATGTTTTATTGCATATCCCTCATACTTAGTAAACGGAATGTACTAATACATACTTGTGGCTACATTGTCTCCAAATTTTGGATCTGACGATCTTCCTCCTCCCATTCAAGCCTAGTGGATTGCTTTGTAAATTGAAGACTTGGTGAGTTCTCATATTTCGAGGACCTTGTGAGCTTTGTTTACATTATTTTATGTCTTTAGTTTTCTGGAATTGTATGTGGTGTATGGCTTACGTCCGAACCACTCTTGATGTACTAGATTTTCTTGTTGAGACTATGAGTAGATTTCCGCCTTTATGTCAACCGCTTCTATTGATATGAGATTTTTTTACCTTTGTCTATTATGTAATATTGTATGCATGTCAAGGGGTTGTTGTAGGATTTCTCGAGGTCTTATACACCATATCATGTCTAGGGTGTACATTGAGTCGTGATAAAAAAATTATTCAGAGCATAAGGTTTTAGAAAAGGTCCTAGGATAGGTCATTGCTCCCGTGAACCCGAATGTGGGTACGATGATGACAAGGATTAGGGGCTTCACTAGGATGAATACTCTGGAATTCATGGTTCCAAGGTTGATGAGGATCCTCAAAAGTTCATTGATGAGATGTATAAGATATTAGGAATTATGGGATTGTCTATGGTAGAGAAGGTGGAGTTAACCGCTTATCAGTTCAAGGGTGTTGCTCAAGTTTGGTTCAACCAATGGAAGGAAGAGAGGGTTGTTGATGCTGATACTCTTGATTGGGAAAAATTTAAAGGAGCATTTCTTGATCATTTCTTTCCTTTTGAAATGAGAGAAGCGGAAGTTCTTGATTTCATTAATCTCTGTCAAGGCAATATAAGTGTGAAAGAGTATTATTTGAAGTTCGCTCATTGCCTAAGTATGCTCCAACTATGGTTGTCGACTCTATGGCAAGGATGAGTAAGTTTGTGTTGGGTGTGTCCAACTTGGTTGTCAAAGAGTGTTGTAACGCCATGTTGATTAAGTAGATGGATATCTCCTATTTGATGATACATGCCCAAAAAATTGAAGAGGAAAAGATTAAAGAAAGGGAAAGAGTGTCTAAGAGGGAAAAGAACAGTGATAGTGACTTTTCTCATTCTAGGTCCAGCTGACATAGGCGTCCTCAATTCCAGCAAAGGTTTTGCGGTTAAGGATATTATAATGGTCCGACTCCTAAGTTCAACAAAGATAGGGTGTCTAACCTTAATTCTCAAGGAGGATATAGTTGTGGATCTTCTATATCTACTTGTACTAGGTTCGGCAAGAAGCATGATGGCAAATATTTTACCGGTACGGATGATTTCTTTATTTGTAAAAAGAATGGTATTGCCCATTACTTTCTACTAAGGGAAGTGATGGAAGGCAAGCTCAGCCTAGTAGTTCAGGTTTGGGTGCTTCTAAGCAAAACATATTATATGCTCTTCACACTCAACATGATGACAAAGATTCTCCGGATATTGTGATCGGTATGTTGAAAATCTTTCAACTAGATGTTTATGCTTTGCATGATCGAGGTGTTGCCTTATCGTTTGTTACTCTTTATATTGTTTTAGACTAATTTTATTTGAAAGAGAGTCGCCACTTAATTTTTTAAGAAAAATTAAGAAAACTTTAATTTTCAAAAGATTTAAAACAAAAAATCTATTGAAAATACTATAAGGGGGTTTGGGAGTTCATATTAAAGTTTTAGGAAGGGTTTGAAAGTACCTAAAACGTCCGCTAGCACGCGGTTATCTGACGATTAAAATATTTGGCTAACTAAAAATAGATATACCTAATTAATTTAAGAAAATAAACCACTTAGACTTTAAATGATTTTGAAGAAGGAAACAACATTTTCATCTTAAATATGACTAAGTATAGAAAAGCTATAAGAAAATATTTTTAGGGAGATCCAAAGGGATATATAAAGGGGAGATTAGTATATACTTAAAAAAACACGAAATGACTCATCTTTAGCGGAATTTTTAATTAGAAACCTCAAGATTTATTAAAAAATAAACAAGTAATGCACAAGTTAAAAAAGGTAAAGAGGAAGAAATGTTGGGCCCAAGTCTGATTCCTGTCTGCCTTGGCCAGTACTTGGGCATGATCGTGCCTTTTTGGGCCTTCGAGCCATTGGTACCTGTCCTAAGAGAACTAAAGTGTCCAAAACTAGTGGGCTTTTGGCCCAATTCCCTGTCCTAAACTAACACAGAAAGCTGATTTTGCTTTGGACTTTTGACCCAGTTTTCACCTGTCCAAAAACTAGCAAGATAATACCAAAAATAGATGGTCTCTGACTCAATTACATCAAAATACAATAGCTGGAATTTTGGTGGGCTTTCAACCCATTTCTGCTACTTTTATACAGCGTATATAATCGTTATATGCCGTTGTATATTTCATGTATATACTGTTGTATCGTGTTGTATACAACATGTATATAGTATCCTTTTGGACTTCCAAAACTTGCATTTTTCGTTTCCAGCCTTATTCAACACTTTGACATGTATATCAATGTATACTTCCATATACAACATGTATACAAACCATTTTCGGACTTTCCAGGATCGGTAATCAATTTCACCTGTTCTGATGAACTGGCTGACTCTAAGGAGAAAAATTGAGCCTCTAAGGCTCATCTCGAAGATGCAAGAGAGATGGAGTCCGCCACAGACTCGAAAAAGGTTCATACGAAAAAACAAAGAAACAAAATTAGCATATGAATCAAATAAACTAAATGAGATATTACTTAATTGAAATAACAACAACTTGAATATTTCAAAATCCAAATTGAGACCAAAACCACTATTAGATCACAATAAAAGATGACTCAAAATAAAAGCGCAATGAACTACTATATGTCAGCTAACAAACAATTAGCATTCAAAAATAATAAGAAATAAGAAAACGAACATCTAAGGCCTATACAAATAACAATGTAAACAGTGACTCCAAATACAAATTAAGTTAAGGCCAAGCAACAAGTAACAAAGGAATGCAGGAGCAACAAGATTATAACCTTAAACTGAACCCAAAATAATAACGTGCACAACTGTCCAAAGCTAAACTCAAATTCCAAAAACTCCAAAGCTACTGACAAGAACACGTAATAGCTCATGAAGCAACCGATGAAGAGGAAATTAGAGTATATAAAGGATTGGCAAATCATTCACAACAAATAATCTAAGAAAGGAGAAAACAAGGTTGTTGGGATAAATAAAGTAACAGATAACATAACATACACCTGGACACATCAATTAATTCTTCAAAGCTCCAAAGCTACTGGAAAACAACATGAATAGTAATAAACTGAGTGAAAACACATAATAGAAAGCTTATTTCAGCAATCTAACAAATGTAAGCAAAAGCTCGCAGCTAGCATTAGAACAAGAAAGACATAAGAAGAGCTAACACAGAACTGAGTATTCAAGCTTCAACACATCAGCTTTTAAGCCATTTTAATTCAGTAACAATAAAAAAAAAGCTTAACATAGATTCTACTAAGTCGATTCAAATACATAATAAGGAGCCGACAAGAGAACCAACACCCATATTGTGACTAACCGAAAAGGAGCTCAAAACGGTCGACAGTGATGAGAAATATTTAGAGCAGCCCATGTACTTAGAAGTAAAAAAAGGAACATGGAGAAAACAATTTACACCAGTTGCAAATCACAGTCACTAATGAAGATTTAAATCAACCACCAAACCATATTTACTTGTTCATTATCAATTTTTATTCGAATGTTTTCAAAATCATTACTCTGTAACATCTTATACAATCAAAAATCAAATAATCACATATCGACTGAGAGGAAGGACCACAACATTATACCATAAGCCAAGCAATTATTAACTAGTGATGGAGAGACTAACATCGAAAGGGAATATTACCTTTTTGAAGGCAGCGACTGAGACAAAACGAGCAGGGGCAAAGCCATAGCTAAAACTCATGGTAGCCTTGCCGGGTTCTAAAACCACTAGAGGTCTAACAATGCATCTCAACCTTACTAACTCCACTCAAGATTTCGTATGAGCCTACAAAACCAGGAGTAAACTTCCCAAACTCAATGTACTTCTCAAGGTGAGAATTCCAAGCCAATCTAAATCATGGGCATCAAGGACACTCAATGAACTACTATCTGAGCATACCATCTCTTTCAACTCTAAGGTCGGCCCAAGTTATCACTAATCCTTCACATCTATCACCAAAGGTGATTCTAGACCATGGTGAATTACCCTTCGATCCTTTTAGAGGAGTTTATTCACTCAACACATATAGGCATTACTCAAACACCCTTGTCATCAAACTTTCCCACCTATCAAAACTCAAAATGGCCAAGTAGGGTTCTACCATCATTATCATAAAGCAACAATAAAGCCCATTCACACTAAGGGCAACATCAAGGTCTAGCATATCAAGTGATAAAAGACAAGTAATACAGGAATCTAATAAAGCATAAAACACATACCAGAACCATTAAGAGGAGCTTTCTTACCCTCTCTTCCTCTAGCCTTTAGCACCGAGCAATCCCTCATTTTGTGACCTTTATCACCACTACCATAACAACCCTTCGTGCCGTCTAGACACTTACCATCATGCCTTTGTCCACGCCTAGCACAAGTAGGGAATAGGATTCTACCATTCTTGTCTTGGGACTTAGGGTTAGATACCCTCTTTTGGTTAAACCTTGGGGGAACCTTAGAAGAACTTTGTGATAAATGCTATCAAAGACACTTCATCCAATACTAAGTGTCAGCGATCTTTCAATAGTAATATAACCCAACTAAGTGAGTTGGGGTCGAGTCCCATGGGAATAGTTTTTGCTTTAAATTCGAAGATGAAGTTGTGACAACAATCTCTTCAATAAAACACTTATTACACCTTTATGGTTTCAATTTCAAATGTCAAATTTCACTCCAATTTCACGAATCAACACAAAATACACAAATAGTAAAGTAGAACTTGGGGAATTGACCAGCCAATTCTCAAATTTTACTTTAGAGAGTGAATGTTGATGCTCACAATAGGGTAATTTGTTGTGGGTAGGTCAGGCCATATAGAAGATAACTTTCTTTCGAACAATTAGCTTCTCTATGTTGAATTCTCTCGAACTTCAGCACTAATCGGAAGATGCCCAGCCCTTTGTCCTCATCAAATCCACTCTCTCGAGCTGGTTATAAAGGATAGGTTCCTTATTTCACTCTCTCGAGCTGAAATCCAGCTAACCCACTACTAAGGATGCTAAGTTTGCTACCTTGGTTATGTTCCTTTCTCTCGAGCAAGCTCACAACACTAAACTTGTTACATTAAACATGCAAAACAACTTCAAAACGTAGCAGCAATTCAGACCCACTTCAAATTAGCCCCATTATTTGCAATTCAACAATACCTACTAACCAAAACTCAACAATTTGCTTCATAGTCAAAACCCCAAGAGAAGGGTTTTAGCCACTCATATCAAAAATAGAAAAATCAGCATCCATCCTCACTCCCATAGTTGAGTACAAAATGATAATTATATGAGAAAATCGACTAAAAATCTTATCTATTACAAAATCTCTAAAAAAAGCTTGCTAAAATCACTAGGAAAAGCTTTTGGTAGTGTTTTCTCTCTAAGTAATTTCTTCCTCAGGTTTTTGAATGAGTTTCTCTCTCTGGTAAAAACTAATTTAAACAAGGCTGATGTGTCAATATTTAAGACCACTCAGCGAGGTAAGTCGGGCGTCGCCGACAGATCATCGACTCACCGAGTGTTCTTCATCTCGCCTTCATTTTTCACTTCTTCTTGGTCTAGCTACTGTAACTTTAGGCAGTATCTTGGTAATTTGGTGATTCACTGAATGACATCAGCGATCATCAGGTCTTCATTTCTTCATTCCTTTAGCTTGCTTTGTTCCTTTTTTGTTCAATAGTGTCCATGCATCATTCCCAAATCCAAATACCTGAAATTCAAGGATTTACATCATTCATTGGCACAAAACATTCATTTGAGGACACTAAATCTATCAAAATAAACCCCTAAATGAGTTCAAATCATGGACTAATCAACACCCCCAACTTTAAACTTTTGCTTGTTCTCAAGTAAAACTCAAGTTCAGCAGTTCAAAAAGGATGTCTCAAACAATGCTACACAAGACTCAATCATGAATGCACACAAGAAGACTCATGCAAAGATCAATTGTGCACTCAAAGGTTCAAATTGTGACTTACCATTATCAAAGAATCTCAATCTCATAATACTTGCTTCAAATGCAAGTTCAAGCTCAACAAAGGTACTCAAATGCCCTCGAAAAAGAATGATTCCATATTCACACACAATGGTTAACAATTCAAAGCTCTGGTATCAAATGCAATGCTCACACTCGTAAAGATGAACACAATGCATGATTTCACCCATAGGTTTGTCCATATTTTCCAATCAACACTTGTTTTAGCTCACTCAAGATAAAAAAAGGTGTTTTCAAGGCTCGTAATGGGGCTGAGTGCAAATGTATGGTCATTTAGGCTCAATGGCTATAGTCCTCATGAAATGTGGTATGAACAACACTTCCTTTCCTTTTATTCATCATTTTCATTCGTGCTCACAAGTCATCCCATTATTCGCTTTCCATGGACTGTTGGAAACTCCATTTTCTTGGTATCTTCACACCTATATTCCACAACTTTTTCATCTTGTTTTCTTCTTTTTCCCTCTTTTTTTTCTATGGAGGGGTTCCATTTTTCTCAAAACCATGGGTCAAAGGGGACTTTCTTTCACTTCTTGATTTACCTTCTCTTTTCACCACACCCCCAACTTAGGCTTTTGGCCTAAGTTGGCTATACAAACAAACCACAAATCAAGAGGATTATGGATAATGGATCAAGAAAGGTCACAATGTTATCAAGTTTCTTTTAAGAAATGGTTAAGGCCTCAAAGGGTGTTCAAAAGGGGTACTCACAAGGTAGGCCACAAAAGAGGTATCTATCAAATTGTTTCACACTCTTCAAAGTTGCCTAAGTTCATATCAAGATATTGCCTTACTTAGTCAACCGGACCAACGGGGCAAATGTTAAGTGTCATCACACATGGTTCACGATAAGCTCATCACACAAGGCATAGACATCAATGTCAAAACAAGACTCCACACTTTCGTTTTAGTGCAATGCTCATCACAAGAGACTCAATTTGATATTTGGCTAGTCACAACGAGATGCAAAGAGTTCATATATTATCTATGTAACTTCATTTGGCCTTATTGTAGCCGCACATTTATTTTTGTTATATTATGAGCACTATTCAAGTCATCGGTATTGATCAAAACCGATACTCAAATTTGTAAGAGAACAACCACATTCACATTCAAGAGAGGTGGCATAAAGACGAGGAGGTTCGTTGAGGACACTGACCAATTTCCACCCCCCCACCAAAATCATTCAACATTGTCCTCAATGTGGGTAGAGAACGGGAATTACTGCAAATAAAACAAAATAAGAATAATAAAGAAAGACTAACAAGAAATGAAAACATTTTAGTATGTAAATAAGTAGAGCGGGGGAACGGGGAATCTTTACTAAACGCCCAGTTGGCGAGAGAGTAAACCAAACGCTGAATGATGTGGCGATGCACCTAATGTTCTGTTGATCGCCCTTAGTTCCAGTGGACTGCACTCCCAGAGAAGGGTAGATTGGCGAAGATGTATGAGGTCAACGAACAGTTCAACCACTCGCATAATGGACTCAGAATATCGCCAGACGATCCTTGAGGGATGTAATCAACGTCGAAAGCAAAAGGGCGAGGAAAGTCGGATTGCCTAAGCACATCGGCGACTCGGGAATGGTGAAGGTATCCCGCCGAATGTTCCAAAGTCTCAGCCCCATTTTTGAGGTCCATAAGGCGGACCCATTTGAGCTCGTCGAACGAGTTTGGTGACTCGCCAATAGCACTTTTGTCTCGCTCATGATCTAGCTCCTGCAAAATCAACGCACACATTCATCTTAAATGCAGATCCTTCTTGACCCTCAACTTCTATGGCACCATTGGTGAATACTCTTATTACTATAAATGGTCCTGACTATTTGGACTTGAGTTTTTCGGGAAAGAGTCTAAGTCGGGAGTTGTATAGTAACACCTAATCTCCCACCTTGAACTCTTTCTTAAGTATCTTTGCATCATGCCACTTCTTCATCTTTTCCTTGTAGAGACCTGAACTTTCATAAGCTTTAAACGTAAATTCGTCCAACTCATTTAACTGCTCTACTCTCTCTTTTGAGGTTTTTGTCCAGTCCAAATTCAGAGCTTTCAATGCCCACATTGCTTTGTGTTCTAACTCGACTGGTAAATGGCAAGACTTCCCAAAAACTAACTGATATAGAGACATATCGATTGGAGTTTTGTATGCGGTGTGATAGGTCCAAGTGCGTCATCAAGATTTCGAGACCAATCAGTCCTATTAGCATTCACTGTCTAAGCCAAGATGCTCTTGATCTCCTGGTTTGACACTTCAACTTGACCGCTTGTTTGGGGTTGATATGGAGTAGTTACCTTATGTTTCACCCCATACTTACTCAATGCAGCTGAGAACCATTTATTGCAAAAGTGGGATCCACCATCACTAATAATAGCTCAAGGAGTATCGAATCTAGCAAAGATGTAGCATTTCAGAAATTGAACCACAATTTTCCCTTCATTGTTTAGAAGTGCAACAACTTCCACCCATTTAGAAACATAATCTACGGCCACCAAGATATACTTATTACCAAAGGAACTCACAAATGGGCCCATGAAATTGATTACCCAAACATCAAATAGATCAACTTCTAAAATGAGAGTAAGGGGTAACTCGTGTCTTTTAGACATTCCACCTTGCTTCTGACATTGAGCGCAATTCTTCACAAATTCATGCGCATATTTGTACCGGGATGGCTAGTACTATCCACTTTGGAGAACTTTAGCGGCTGTACGCACACCGCTATGATGGCTCCCAACCAGTGAAACATGACAAGCATGGAGAATTTCTACTGCCTCTTCCTCCGAAACACACCGTCTAATGATAAGATCTGCACACTCTAAAAAACAGTATGGATCATCCCAAAAGTACTTTTTAACGTCGAACATGAACCTCTTTTGTTGGTATAAGTTCAACTCATCCAGCATTAATCCACACACTATGTAATTGGAAAAATCTGCATACGAGGGAGTTTGTTTGAGAGTTATTGCAAACACTTGTTCATAGGGGAAGGAATCGTCTATGTCAACCTCATGCTCGTCATTCTTCTTGCCCTCTAACCTTGATAAGTGGTCAACCACCTAATTTTCGCAACCTCTTCTATCTTTGACCTCAAAGTCAAATTCTTGCAATAATAACACCCACCTTATCAACCTTGGTTTTGCATCCTTCTTTGCCATTAGGTAATGGAGTGCAACATGATCAGTGTGAAAAATTACTTTAGTGCCTAACAAGTATGCCCGAAATTTCTCAAATGCATAGAATACCGCAAGCAACTCTTGTTCAGTAACAGTATAGTTACGTTGAGCATTGTTTAGAGTCTTTCTTGCGTAATAAATTGGGTGAAAAAGTTTGTTGCATTTCTGCCCCAACACAACACCCAATGCCGTTCCACTTGCATCACACATTACTTGAAAAAATTCTGAACAATCAGGACTAATAATGACCGAGGTTGCAACACCCTGGAAATTCTAAGACTTAAGTTAGAGTCTCACCTTATGAATAATGACTTAAAAATAGTTAAAATGATGTTTATAAACCTAAACTAATGTAATTGACTTGGTTTGGAAGAGTAAAATTCTAAACATCAAGAAACGACCACGACGTCTGGAAACTAGAGAAGAATGTGTTCTAGTGTATTTTTAGGTTTTAGGCAGGTTTGGGAGTGTCGTATGGTGGTATAATCTAGTGAAAAGGTTTAAAATACGTAAATATATGTTCCTACGGTCAAAAAGTTTGAATACGACACCCCGGGGCCACCCTAAGGGTCCCCGAGGAGGACCCCAACCATAGCCAAGCAAGCTGCCAAGGAAGCTTGCAAATTGCACTTGGAGGGAATAGGGGCACGTCGCGCACTTGCTCCCCCAAGGAGAAAAAAGTCAGTTCGCGACGCGGACTCTACTGTCTCGAAATTTAATTCCAATATCTTCAGGGAACAGCTTCGCGTCGCGGACTTGTTCTGCGACGAAAATACATAAATTCAGAAATCTATTTTTACTTCATTAAAGAGTCCATTTAAGTGAGGGGTATTTAGGGTACTTTAGGGGACATGTATATAATGATTTTTAAGTCAATTTACCTCACTTTTATCACTCAAACACAAAACCCCAAATATCTAAACCTAAAGCTCCTCATTCTCCCTACTCTCTCTCTCTCTCTCTTCTCAAGAACTTCATTGAAGAAGATTGTAGCTTCAAGAAGAAGACCAACTCTTCAAGGTTTCAACTCAGATTTTTGTGGTTAATTCGTCAATAAGGTATGGTTACTTATCACTCTTGGGATTCCTTTCCTTAAGAGGCCCCTTCAAAATGAATTTCAAAATCTCTAATTTCTAGGTTTTAATCCAAAAACGTGGGTCTTCTTTCTAAAGTGAAATTGATGTTATAAACTAACTTTGATTGATGTTATATGAACAATTATGGATGAATTTATGTTGTATTGGTGGTTTCTTGAAGAATTCCCAATGAGACCCATGTTTCTCCTTCTTTTCCTAATTCTAACCCTAGTTTGTGTTTGTTATTGATTGAAGGCTATGAATGGAATTTGATTTTATGTAATTCGTGTTTGTATGATGATTCTACCCTAGGTTATGTATAATTTCTATGAAATTAGGGTTGAGTCTTTGAATGAAGCCTTGAAGGCTATGAAGGGGATATGACAATTGCTTATATTGATGTTGATTATGTTATTACTTCATGAATTACCTTGTATTGTGTATTGGTTATGAATTTCTTGGTAATTGAAGTATGGATGTCCCACGAAGGGCAAGAAGGTATGAAGGTTGGTTCTTCTTTGAACTCAAGTATGAAAGGCTAATTAGTTAGATTGTAATGATGCTATACCTAATGTGTTATTGTGGTGTTGATGACCTAGTTTCCTTATCATTAACCCTCTACACTTAAATTAGCTATAAAGTATGTATGTATATTATGGTATGATTGCTATATGATTGAAAGGTAATTCTCATGATTGTAGTGTAATGTAAAGTGAAAGGTTTACTCACTTGCTAAGTATCTCTAAAGTGAAAGGATTGTTACTCACTTATGAACACATATGAGCTATTATGGTAAGCTGTCTACATAAGAGTATAGTAAAGGCTAATGTGAACTTATATGATGACTAAAGATGATTACTAAAGGGAATTAGATACTTCGCACCAAAAGGGCATGTAAATGCGATGGTGGTCTCACGTTTAGTAAGTCCGGCTCCCGACATAGGTTTCCTCACGTTTAGCAAGTCTGGATTACCTACGGTATGTGTTGTCTAATGAGATGGAAACCCCCACGTTTAGTAAGTTAGGGTTTCTAGAAGCAATCTCCTTGACCCTTAACTATGTTCCCACATAGGACTCTAGCTTAGTGGATCCACCTAGATAGCTATGTACGAATGGTTACACCTTAGGCAAGTGTTAACCCTCTCTTTTTGGTGTGGGAGT